>JAKSZP010001863.1:0-60663 GCA_022478985.1 Massospora cicadina | reverse complement strand
AAATCATCAAGGAAATTTTATTGATACACACCTTGATTTTGGACTACCCTCTGATAATTTAGTTTTCCTCGTTACTCAAGTCTAATTATCCAATAAGTTAGATCAAGAGGAACATAAGAAAGTACATCAATCACTTGATGACTATCAAGATGTTTTCTCCACTTCATATGTCAATTATAGTCACATTAAAGACTGGATACATGACATTGACGTTGTAGACTCAACCCCAATACAATTGAAGCCAGATATGAAGTCAAATGTAGAGGAGCGATACATGAAAACTAAGCACAATCAACTATTAGATACAGGCTTACTTGTGCCCTCACAGAGCCCAAAGTCCCCAATGTTACTTATAAATAAAAGAATGGTGGTCAGAGAATAATGATGGATGACAGGAAGCTAAACAGCCTACTTAGAAGGACAGCTATCCAATTACATGAAATTGACAATGCTCTGGACCAACTCTCTGGCTTGAACCTATTTCTCCACGAAGGACTTCGCCAGTGGATATTGGCTGAGGGATCTGTTTCCTATGGACCAAGAAAAATGTGGGAAGGAATGTATGGAATGATTATCTTAACCTACCCGGCTCCCTCAGGAATTATGCAACGCCTTGCCTTGTAAGAAAAAACAAAAAATCATTTTATGCGAGTTCTAAACTAAGCTGTGTAATTGTATACTTAGATGACACAACAATTATCTTGAAACCCTTTACTGTTTACTTTGACCACATCAGGTCAATTTAAATCAACTAAGAGAAACCCAAATCAAAATAAAGTTTGCAAAGTGCACCTTTTTTAGCAGGATTTTAAACTTTTCAGGACATAACATATAACAGAAAGGAATTCAGCCATTATACAATAAGGTTGAAGCAATATCCATGTACTTGAGCTTAAGAGCATCTAAAATATACACCCGCGTTGCTTACAACTGTGCCAAAGCCCAGATGACTGCAGCTCGCGCCAGAGTCAAAAGGGCGGAAGCCAGAATCAGACATTTTGGAGCGAAACTGCCAGCCTTCGCCCTCTCCCAGATGGTTGGAAGACTGGGAAGCGGCGCAGGAAGCACTCCGCTTGGAGCTCACACTGCAGGAAGAACGGGAAGCAAACTTTACAACATCTCGTTACTATGCTCAATGGGAACGCCCCACCCGCTTCCTCTTTCAGAAACAGAAAGCCCGGTCAACAGCGCAGGATATTACTGCACTGAAGATTGTCACTACAACCACTTCAGATAAGGAGGAAATCACGCAGGAACTACACCGCTTCTACTCCAGCCTCTTCCATGCCACCCAGGTGGACCTATCAGACATCCAAGACTTCCTGTGGCGGGCTCCAGAGCCGCCCATTGACCCACGGGCTGATGAGGCTCTACTGGCGCCTATTTCCATCCAGGAGGTGATGGAAACCCTTCTGAAATCCCCACGGCTTAAAGCCCCAGGCCCAGATGGAATACCCTTTGAGGTGTACCTTCTGGAACCTGCAGTGATAGCCAGAACCCTCCGCGACCTCTTTGCTGCACTCTTGGTGAATGGCGAGGTCCTCCCCGACTCTAGAGGCTCAATCACGACCCTCATTCACAAGAAGTCAGACCGTGAGAACCTGGCGAGCTGGCGCCCCACAGCGTTGATCAACACAGACCACAAGCTCTTCACGAAGCTTCTGGCCAACCGCATCACCAATTGGGTGTCACCTCGCCTCTCCCCATCCCAGTACGGTTTTATTCCGGGGAGGTCGTTATGGGACAACTATAATGACCTTCACGTGACTTTGACTGCTAACTCTCGTAAGATAATGGCTTTGTGGCTCTTCTGGATATGGAGAAAGCATATGATCGGGTAGCCTGGAAGTATATTGATGATTCCCTGGCCCGCTTCCATTTCCCACCCGCAGCTAGGCGCTGGATATCAGCGCTCTATGACCAGCTCCACACCAGAGTCCTGGCGCCAATGGGTTTTACAGTGGCAGTACCAGTTGGACAAGGTCTCCGGCAAGGGGACCCCCTGAGCCCTATCCTTTTAACATCACCCTTGACCCCCTCTTGGCCTCCTTACAGGACAAGCTAACAGGGATTCTGGTCCCAGGTAAAGCCCCCACACGCACCATGGCATTTGCAGATGACACTGCCATTGCATTTGGCTGCCCTGGGGATGTTGCCCTCGCTGCTGTGACCATTGAGAGTTACACCAAGGCGTCCAACGCCATGGTCAACACCTCCAAGACAACAGTCGTACAGGTCGGCTCCCCCACCATTTGGTATTGAACCTGAGCGCGGTAACTTCCGTCACCTGGGCGTTCTCACCAACCAACAAGGAGTTGCGCTAAAAGACAATGAGGACTTGCTCCTCGCAGCAGTTAACTCCAGGATTTCCAGCTGGAACCGGCGGCACATCACTCCCAGGGTCGAGCTCTGATGGCCAATGTGTTCCTCCTCTCCAAAGTCTGGTTCCTAGCGCACGTCTGCCCATTCACAGATGCCTTTTATATGCGGCTCAATGTACTCCTCCGCTGTTGGATCTGGGGCTCAAACCATCCACCAATGGCCCTCTCAACCATTTCCCAACCCTGCAATGAAGGGGGCCTAGGGCTTCTGGACACGCGATCCCACGCCACCATAATCTTCCTGAAGTTCCTATGGCCGATTGTCTGCTGGGACGTGACCCCCATGTCCCAATGAGCGCCCGCCCTCCGCCAGTCAGTGTCAGCAGCCCTGGGTCTTCCTAGAGCATCTCTGACCTCGTTAGGGGAGTGGCTCACAAACCACACAGGCCATCGCCTAAAACCATCCTCATCCCCCTACTGGAACCAGGCTCTCCTTTCCCTGAAACGAGTAGGCGCGCGGATTTACCATGCCTTCCCATACAGAAGGGAAGGCCCTGGCCTCAGCCCCCGTCGCCATGAAATTTTGCACAATGGACAAGTTGTCACAACTCGCCTCAACCCCCAAGATCGTCCTCCCATCCGCCCAAGACTCCTTGAGCTCCTCCCTCCCTCCGTGAGATTTGACCTTAAGGAATTGTGGAAGGACGTCTATCACCCAACCTGTCAGCAAAGGTGTCCAATACCTTATGGAGGGTGCTCCACTGTTCATACAGGACAGGGGACTGGACTGGCCCTACCTTCCAGCACTGAAAGCTGCCCACGCTGTGTGGAGCCTATTGACCTTCACCTCCATCGTTTTTTCACCTGTCCAGGTGTCGCCGCGTTTTGGCCAAAGGCCCGCGCGCTCCTCCATGCTCAGCCCTGGTCTGGACACCCTGTGCAAGACCTCATGTTTGAGCAGACATTGCCTGGTTGCCACCGACCCCTCCATGTCCTCACCTATGCCACAGCCATCTGGACCATCCATAACTCCTTCCTTCATGCTGCCTTTGACCAGCAGGTGTGGACCCTTCCACACATGATCACCCACTTTCAGGTACACTTTGAGATGGCCCTGAAGGTCTGCACTATGTCGTTAACCCTCCCCCGCTCAGTTGTCACTACAGCACAGCTCTGGCGCGCAAACCCCCCTCCCTTTCTTGATGCCTCCTCCCTCCCCTTCCCTCGCCTCAGGCTCTTGGGAGCCCAGGCGTAATTCAATAAAGCATCAATGAATCTCCCCCTCAGGTTGGGACCATCTAGTACTAAAAAAAAGGGAGATTTGTAGATTGAAATTATAACTTTGAAGATCGCCTTGCACTTTTTTGTCTTTTGAAGAAAGGTCCATTTGAAAATAACCACTGCTCAAATACACTGCTGAGAGAAATTTGAGAAAGATAGTTGGGTTAAAGCGTCATCTATGTATGGAATCAGATAGAAATCTTCTTGGTGAGCTATCTAAAATATAACAATCCATTATGATCTTATGCCCGCCATTTTACTTTTTATTAATAAAAGCGAGGATGAAATGAGATTTAGGAGGGAACTAGTAAGCTGGCATCCAAAACTGTTTCATATCAGTATTCATTTATCATTACTCAATTTTTGACTTTTATTATATAACTTTGATCTTATAAGGCTTATTTCACCAACACTAATGGCATGAGACCAAGTCTTCATATTGGTGTAGTCAACATCTGACGTGTTAATATGTCCTGATATTCTTCTAAAAGTTTATAGAATAGCTCAAGCTCCTACAGATTTAGTTTTTTTGGATAGTAGATTTGAGGTAAAGCACATATTAGGTTCTGGCTGGTAGCCCACAGATTGAGTTAGGTACAGTTGTAGTAGACCATGTCAATATCATCAACTATAATTAACTGCCCTTTTCATTTTCTCAGTGCCTTTTCACTACAAGCTTCTTGATTACGTTCCAATTAGGATGATGATAAGTCATTGATGATTTAAGTTAATATATCATGAAAATCTTGGGCACAAATCTACTGATGCCTTTAATGCAAGTGTATGCTTTAGGCATTGTTTCAGATTTTGATAGTGATATTTGTTGATATTACCCACTATTATCAGAAGCTTTTCTTCACTCCTTAAAGTGGATTAAAAAAGGAATACCATCAGAGGCATCAAAACTCTGGAAAATTTATATCTAAACTTATAGTATTAAAGAATTAATTAGAAACAGGGTATTTAACCAGGCGATAGTATTCCCTTTTTACTTGTCTCTTCAGTATCCAGCATTGAAAAATAAATAATTAGTAAAGAGGAAAGTATTCTTAATGTTTATTACTTCTACATATTTGTTCATGAATTGGGTTATGATGAGCATATCATAATAGTTATTGTCCACTGCAATAGTGGGAGCTGAAAAGTCTAATTTTACAATATGCAAAGGCAGAGAAAAGTATGCACCTATGACATAGTGTTTTAGAGCCAGCAGTGAATATTCCTGAGATTATTTAAGGTCTGGAGCCAACTTTTTCTATGATAAGGGAGTAGGAAAGGATATTGATAGGAGACTTAGTATCCAAGATGGCCATGATTCTGACTTTTTGTATGACACTTCTACTTTCATACCAGTTCCTCCAAAGCTGGTTGGTAAGGCCAGGTCCTCTTAGAGGCGTGGTGCACATTAAATTCACTTGATGCCTTGCGTTTTTTTAATTATGACCAAGCTGTAGACTTAGGAGATGGTTCTGATCAAAATGAATAGATTTGATTATCATCGCTGGCTGTGTCAAAAATTTGTAGATCCATAAGTAATTAAAGGAGATAAGTATCTTCTAAGACTTGGGCGTCCTCAATGTTCTCAGAATTTAGGTGTTCAAGTATCTTAACGTCCTTGGGTGTGTCTAGCATATAATACCTTGTATCTTATTGACCCTCTTCAGCTTCATTGTCATAGTTGTTCTCAATGAAGGTGAGGCGGATTATAAAGATAGGTTCATATCTCAGGTACATCATACTGGTCAGCAATAGGGGTACCTGCCTCTAGCTGACACATCAATCCCTACTCAAACAGGGCTGGGTTATTTTATAAGCACTTATCGTCCATATGGTCGAATCTGTTGCAGAAGGTAAAATTGGGGTACTAGCTCTCTTATGTTCATTTTTCCTTTACTGTAAGGACTTGAGTTTAATTAAGACCTTTATTGTGGATTCAGGTTTGCAAACATTGACAACATCAATTAGGCTTCTTTAAACTTAAGGACAGAGTTAACTATACGTTTGGCTGAGATTATGTACATGGCTAAGTAGGTGTTGCGTTGAAATCTGGAATAACAGCATCCAAGGCATATTCATGGTAAGCTTTTTTGAAGTTAGCAGAGTTTGTGCCTCAACATAGAAGCAATTTGTAAAATCTGATCAGGGTCTCATTTTTACATAGTATAATTCTCATAAATGCTTATTTCTCCTTACTCAAATTTTGCAAAGAATTAAATTACATTTTTAACGTTTTCTTAAATTATACTAAGAGTTTTAGGCTTCCGCTTGTGGGGCCCTTAAACCCTGGGACATGCGGGTAAGAAGGATTAAATATGTTTGCCATAATGTGGTCTGACCATCTAGTACTAAAAAAATGTGGTCAGATGAACCCTCCATATAGGCCTCATAAAAATCCAGAAAAAATGCAATGCTTACTTTTCCTGGTGTTAATGTCATGACTTATGAATTAATTGCTAGGATAAATCATAAAAACAAGAAGGATATTAGTAAGGCCAAAAGCACTAAGTTAGCTGCCCCATATTATCAGAATGCCCTGTATCAACGCTGGGTAAGAGTCAAGCATGTCCATGTTGGTACTAGAGGGCCACATGATTACGGTGCTAGCATTACATAAATGGCCTTAAAATTTACAAGCCATATTATCAATAAAAACGGGTCATCATATCTAATTGCTAGATGGAATTTCAAGTCACAATATATATATAATATTATAAAATTTTGAATTTCTACTCCAATCCAAACTTGAATTTGCCATACTTGAGCTATGGGCTATATAAATGGTAGCCCAATTTTAATGGTTAGATTTAGCTTAGTACTGAGTTTAAATGACCATGTCCCATACCTCATAATCTCTTGTATAGTTATTTTTTTAGTACTAGATCTTGTATAGTTATTTTCACTAGACCATATTCTTTATTAGTGAGAACTTTATTAGATTTAAAAGAGATCTATTTGATGAGCCTTTGGGCTGGCCTGGATGAGAACTTCCTTGAGGAGATATCAAACAACATAGGCCATTTTATACTCTCAAAATTATATTCTGATTCTATTTCACCATTAGTGGAGCCTTACCACTTTTACTTATAAATTCAAGATACCTAGACCACTATTTACAGATGATCATGAACTCTGCTTTGGAGTCCAGTAAACACATTGTCTTCTTAGGCTACATGGCACTTTTTGTGATCTAATATGTACTTACCTGGGCCGTCTAGTCATGGGCAACATCTGCGGTGTCTTTTTTCTGCCATTTTAGTATTAAATCCCCTTATAATATGTTACTGTGTTCCATCACCTCTCCAGGATAAAGAGAGTTACATACACTCTCCTCACAAAAGTTGACCAACATTTCTGTTATATTTTCATTAAATTTGCTTTTTAGGAACTTTTAGGTTTTAACTGGGTCTGTTATCCATTTTTGTAAGTCCAGGGGAACGTCCCCTCTGCGTGGACCGGTCTATTTTTTCATTTTCTAATAAGGGTCCAAAGAGGGCAGCTGTAAACCTTGTCACACAGGGCGACCTCGCCCATGTGGTAGACGAGTGCTGGATAACAGCTCTTACTCTGAACATTCCTCCCCCAGTTCCTGTGCTTGCTTCCACCGAGTTAGTTTACTGAAGAGAGGAAATCTATGCGGAAATCATTAGAAACCATCGTCCTCATGAGTTGGATGGACTTTATAAAGCTGATGGCGCTGAATCCTCAAAATCAAGTCAAGATGTCCAAATATTATGGGAATAAAGCCTGACAAGTGTGCAACTCATAGCTGGAAGGGGACAAATAACAAGTTAGTTTAAGTTGCCGATGGCATTGAGCCATCAGACAATATGGTTGCCAACCCTAAACTCCTTTTGAAATCATTGGGATTTGTCCCTGAAGGGCATGTATTGCCATTAGGTACTGTTTCTGATAATTTGAAACCCTCATCACAAAATTGGGATTGGTGATCAATGGTATCCATTTGGCCAAACAAATGCTCCAGTGACTGGGCACAAGCGGGTTGGTCATCCTGAACCTGTTTCTGACTCATTGGGACCGCCCCTATGTGGGGTGGCCCTGGGGGATTCCTGTTGCCCATAAGGCCAGATGCTATCGCACTAATTGTCACAAATGCAGTAAAGCTTCAGATTAGGCATTCACAGTCAAACCAATAACAACTTGGCCTGCCGCCAATTCCCTTGATGTCAGTTCAGATTGAAGTCATTATTTCCCCCTCCCTCAAAAAATTTGCTGGGTTAGGTCAAAATTTGAGGGCCCCAATCCCTGCTTTGACAAGCTGCCCAAATTGAACTTATTTAATCAGTTGCATCACGCTGAGGAAATTGTTGGTCAAATTTCTTTATTTAACTTTTTAATAAAAACTCTTACTAACCAATTCCAGTTTTACTATGTTTAATTTAAAATCTCCCTTCTTGCCTATATTTTAGCAACCCACGGGGCCATGACCATGTTCTCCTGGTTCCTCGCTAGGTTCCTATACACAACTATGGCTCATGGGCGCTCCATGACAAAATTCCTTCCTGATTTCATAACTGATGCACAAGTAGCAATGCCACTGGCAATTAGGCTTGTCATTTGGGTGCTTTGGCACTTCAATTGGCAGATTCAATCAAAAATTAACTTGCTATCTTTTTAACAAATTTGTCACAGTTGCTATGCTCCTCACCACAGTGTTTTTATTTGGTTTACATGTTGCATGGTTGAACGTTATTCTCGCTGCACTAACAAGGGTTCCTACAGTTCCTGCAAGTACTGGTGCGTTTGGACCCTATGTGACCCTACTGTACTTTATAAAAGCACACATAAATTTTAGAAATCAAGGATGTAATAGCTTCTATTACTACTAAGCTTCTATCAGTAACTTGTAAAAAGACATTGTCCATCCTTTGTGGCACTGAATTACTGTGTTATTTCACCAAGTGCAGTGATTGGGTTTTTATAGTTTCAAAGCTCTACCAAATTTTTGGAAGTTGATAGAAGGATTGGAAAACCTTCTGGAAGCACGTCAACCTGATCAGTCTTCCTTAGAAATGTTCTGAGTTCTTCAGCCTTTATCAAGTGGGCTGCCCACTAGTGGTCTTAATATCCATTCTGTGGTTGATACCTACATTTATCTGACGTCATGAAAATGCCATTTCTTCATTTTATACTTGACAAAAATTGGAAAATGCAGGGGTACGGGTGTCTCCACTGCAAACTTTGATCTGGTGATATCCTGCATCCATGATAATTTTCCCGCCACCACCAATGTTGGGACTATTAATTTAGATGCATATGTTTCCCCCTCAGGGACCCTTATAAATACTGACACCAAAATCATCACTTTGCCTTTGTAAATAGCGGAGAACAGCGCTCACACATCATTGTTCTTAGTAACTTTGGAGGGCCAGCAGGATTCTAGACCCACGTCAATAAAGTCTAATTTGATAAAACCAACGATCTGTAGTTCCCTCTTTTGGAATATAGTGAACCCTCATTAGAAGGGGGTCCTTATGGTTTGGTGATGTACAGCTTTTAAACAGAAACTGCCTTGAGGCTTTTAACTCTTGAACCTGAACGGAAATTTTTAAGCATCAATTTGATATTAATAACGATCCATTCATCAGTTCTTGCAGTTCTGTTCAAACCAACTTTATATATCAGATAGCCTCTGAGAACCTCCACCTTACCAACATAATAATTCTTTACACTTAGGAGGCTGAAAAGGAATTATTAATACAATATGGGATGAGTTATACAGTTGCAGAGAATATGGCTGGGTATTTTTCTTCTGTAGTTGGAGTGAATAACTAAAAAACTCCTTTTTTTGATAAAAAATAGCTAGTGACGTTAATATGGCTTAAGGAAAGTAATCTATTTAGTTGGTTGCAATTTTATTACAAATAAAGAATTTTTTGGGTACTTTATGCTCGCTGCTTATTTTCTCTTCCCCTATGATATAAGTTAGGGCTTTTATATTGGTGTATACAGGTGCCTAAGAAGTTTTAAAGATCTAAACTTAGAAGGTTATCTTGAGTTACACTACCTGACTGGTGGTATGGTTAGAAAAGGTGCCTCACTGGTATATCAAACAAAGAAAGTTTTGGGTTGGGGTAAACCTAAAGTTGGTAAGTATGATCTTGATGACCAAATCTTGACAATCAAAAACCCGTTATACCCATTTATATTAAGAGTAGAGTGGTGAAGGAAGTTTGAGATTAAAACCGATTTGAATTGAACTACTCTAACATCAGCTTTAAAAATGGTAAAGATTTTAATCCCCATATCAGTGGTAGAGACTTCAAGTGACTTAACACAATGACCCAATGTGTAGAAGCTCCTTTTCATGCCTCTACCAAAGCCCACTCAAGCAGCACCCTTACATCCTTTTTAGGTGTTAGAGTCCTCTTTTGATGAGGCTACTGCAAATGTTTTGCCTGATCATTCTGAGTTTGAATGAGATAAAAAGCTTACTGTGGAATTTATTTGCAAACCATTTTTCATTTAAGCCTAAATGTTGGTGAAGAGGCAGTGTAGGGATGAAGGGCATTAGTAAAATTATCCCTTATTTTACTTCAGGTTCCTCAAAGTGCCTGGTGGATTGGTCACTCCAAAGGGCATAAGTGCCTACTAATGGAACAAATGGTAAGATAAAAAACAGTTTATTTGGTTAGATCCTTGCACTACTTAAAAGCTAATCTAAAAGTGAGAGCGAAGAATTATATGTGATATGCTAGATTTAATAGATTAATAAGTAATTAATGGCAATCAATTGCCTTGCTTATTGAATCCTCAGCATCAATATTCAGTAATAATAGAATAAATAATAAATGATTAATGAATTTATTCTTGATTACTTTGGACCTAATTCGCCAGCAATTGCAATACTCAAATGCTATCAGGATCAATCCTTAATAGTCTTAGGAATGGCTAGTACATCATATTAGCTCAACTTAGCCTATTGAAAAGCACAAAATGACATTCAGTAATAACTTGATGTTAAGAGTTTCTACCCAGATAAGAGGCTTCAGCCATAGTAGAGTAAATTCTGACAGGAAGCACATGATGTTTAGATCACACAGCAATTACCCAAGTGTTCCATTTTTTAAAAGCACCTCTCCAGTATGCTAACTGCTCATATTTATGAGAAGTTGATGAAACTTTATTATGTTTTTTCAAGAAAAACTGAAACTAAAGCTAGGTGCCAAGAGCTATAGGAACATAAGTTGCAAATGGTCTTTGGGATGGCTTGGTTCTTTGAAATGACTAGAGAGAGGTGATGGCGTTGCACTTTCACTTCTTCAGGGTATAGTAATATGGCTTATCTTTGGTTATGATACAAATTAATGTAACTATGAAAAATAGATAAATAGTGTGAAATAAATGATAACCTTTATTGTTCAAATCTGTAATATTTAAAAAATGTGTTGGGGCCTTTTGATGGAAGGGCCCTCAAGACCTCTTAATTAAAAATCTTTACTTCTCATCTAATATGAGGGTCGAGATGTGACCTTTCTATTGGCTCAGCTTCAGGATTTCTGGCCTCCCATTGTACTGAGGCATTATGATGGTAACTACTGGCATTAAGATATTGTCTCATCATATGGCAATTATTGAATCTCTTTTACTAATCCTTGCCCAGTTAGAGGCAAAGGTGTATTAATTGATGATCCGTTCAATTCTAGATGGACTAACCTATAATAGTACTATTAAGCGTTTTTTTATCCCATTTTCAAAAGATTTGAGAAGTTCTAGATTACAAACACCGAAATCCCCCCAAAATATCCTGGCAGAGGAGGACATAAGGGTTCAGGAATCTAACGTATATGTGGTTGACTATCAAACCTTGAATTATGTCAGTGATGGAGTATTTGGAGCCAGATTTATAGAATACACAGTAGGGTCATGACCAAGAAGTATCTAAATTGTTCACCTGACCACCAGGTCGGTGATGATAGAATAACACAAGGTGCCCCATGTGGAATAAGGGGAGAGCAGGATGCTTATCATTCAACTGAGTAGTTTCCTTGGTGGTAGTGATGATCCCATGAGTGTCTAGCGCTTGCAACCTAATTATCTCATTGGCTAGTGCTCTCATAATCAATTCAGCAGTAATGGTAGAGGCAATTTTCTTGCAAAGGCTGGATGGTGCTAGGCATTTAGGGTCCTTATCATAAAGTGCCTGAAATGGGGAAATTTTGAGCACTCAATGGTAGCTAAAACAATAGGTTAGAAAAGCAGAAGGCATGTAGTGATTCCATTGTATGGGGTCCATGGAAGCCATTTTATAGTAATAAAGTCTAGGGTGCCATATGCGCATTTGACTGCACCAGTTTCAAAAGGCTATAAAGTAAGTAAAATGTTAGTTAGTATTAAATTAAGGAGGTTATCTATTGAACAGATTAAAAAATGGTTTTAACCCAGTGTCTGATAGCAGAACTCTGAGGCACCCATGTTGGGTGAAAACGGAGCGAAATAAAAATAAGGCTGTGGCTGTGGCCTTAATGGTGGCGGCAGGTACTAAGATAGCCTCAACCCGCTTAGTGAGATGGTCAATGGCTAGGTGATTTAAAAAATGACCATGAGGATCCATGAATAAGGGCTCTACCAAAACTTATGTTAGAGATGCTAAATGGCATGAATGGGACAACAACTTAATGCTGTAAGTGAGGGTTTAGCCCATCTTGGGTTCTTTGCGTCAAGCAAGAATCTAAAACCTCATGAATAGTCTCAAGCATACTGTCACAGTAGCATTGCTTTGTTAACCGCTCATAGTTTTTCTCGGCTGCACCATGTCCTATTTGGACATGTCCTTCCAAAATACCTTCAGTCCTTGAAGAGGATCGCAGATAGGGAAGGCACTTACTGTCAACCTTCTTATATAGCATGTCATCTTGTATTTATGTGCTATGAGACATTTAGCGTAACATCTTCACCATTTACAGGCGCTTCAGTTCCCATCACTCCGGATGACCAATCATGTCATATAATTGAGCTTCCTCAGGTAAATTTACAGCAGGGGTTGGAATCCTAAATACCCATATGCAGTTTGATAAGTAGTGCTCACCCAATTACACTATCAAAAAGTCATATCTCTGCAGCCAGAGGGCCCACCTGTCCAATCAACTGTCATGATCTTTCATCTTCTGGAGCTACCTCAAGGAATCACAATTAGTTACAATAGTGAATAGTGTCTACATAAGTACAATCAGAAGTGCTTGATTATAAGAAGTACCACTAGTCATTCATGTCTAGTTTTGCTGTAGTTCTGTTGAGCTTTTGTTAAGGTTTTTCTAAATTAAGCTATGGGAAAGTTGGCTTGTTGTTCATCCATTTGGGCTATAATGGACCCTAAAGCGACGTCTCTGGCATCTTTAGACAATACAAAGATTAGTAAAAGCAAGATGGATTAGCATAGGCTGAAAGTTGAGCGCGGCCCTAAAGAGATTGGTAGTTTGGTCCTTTTTGGGGTTCTATTCGAAGGGTACAACCTTGTGTAGCAAATACAACAAGGTCTTGCTAGGTCAGCGAACTGAGGTATGACTTTCCTGTAGATTCTACCATTACTAGGAACACTTGAATGTCCTGAAGGCTTTGAGGTGGTGTCATTTTGTCTATGGTAGTGATCATGTCCATAAAAGGCTGAATTCCTTGTTTAGTAACCTTGTTCTTGAAAGACACCATTTAGGTTGGAAGAAGGAGAATTTGAATGGTTTGAGCTTTAAGGAAGCATCTTGGAGGAGATCAAAAAACCAATGAAGGTAATTTAAGTAGCCGTTGAAGGTCTTTAAGAAGATAGTATTATCATCAAGGTAGACTAGGGCGCAAGACATCTTTAGATCCACTAGGAGCCTATCCATATCTTGCTGGAAGGTTGCAGGAACTGAAAAAGCCCCTGCAGCTTTTAAGTCAGTTCAAACAGCCCTTCATTTGCTATAAGAATGCTTTTAGCTCAAACTTTGGGATTCAGATTGATTTTCATTACCCGCTGGCAAGAACCATTGCGGAAAAGTATTAGGACCCTGCAAGGAGTCAGAGGGAACTGTTAATCCATGGAAAGAGATAGCTATCTTTTTGCTTTATAGAGGTAATCTTGCAATAATCCATGACACCATGATGACTCAAATTTTTTATGAACAAGTAGGAGAGGATATGCCCAATGACTTTTGAGGTGTACCATCAATCCTGAAGTTAGAAGCTCCTTGAGTTTGGTCATGAACTGTCCTCTTCCACATTGCTCTTTTAGCAAGAGCGTGAGCATATTGGTTGGGCGTCTCCATTTCCACAATATGCATAACCATCTACATCTTGCCAATGTTATACGTGGACGTGGAGAAAAGATTTGAGTATTCATGTAAGTGCTCATCAACTTTCTTCCTTTGTTAAAGAGTAAGATCTTCATTTATTGGGGTGGTGACTAGAGTTACTGTGGGAGGTTATTCTAAACCAAAACCTCAGAGGTATAAGTATCCACAAAAATAACTAGTAATACTTTTAATACTAAATGTAAGTAGGCAATTGGCATTAAGGCCGATTTGTTTGGGTATCCAGAGTCAATTTAGCTAGCTTTACATAGATGGAGACAACATATGCATGGTCAAGGATTCTAGTGCAGTTCAAGGCCTCCTTTACTGATGGTTTTTCACCCTGCAAATTTCTAGTAAGCTCCCAAGCGGTATGTTCAAATGAATCCAGGTATCCACTATAATCTGTGACACTGGAGGAAAAACCTTGGGTTCAGGTAAATAAACAGGCACCCATTCAGTCTCATCCACTACATGAGGGGGTAGTTTTAATCATGAGCATCAAACGTGGTTATTGAGTTGGTCAATACAGTTTTCAGTCTCCAGCAAACATGTCCATGCCTTCATGAGTTCCTTGAAATCCTTAAATGTCTCAGATACCAAGGGTATGCGGTTACTGAGCAAAGATAGAAATACCTCTGCATAATGGATGATGGTATCATAATCTGAGAGAAATTGGGTTATAAGCAATAAGTCATAGCTAGGGTTGACCAGAGATATGGCCGCAGCTTTTAATGTAATCATCCCAAACCAGTGGGGAGTGCAGAATAATCTCATTTATAGCGAGTGCATTGAGAACCAGCAGTACCATACTTAAAGTATTAGGAAAGATTGAGCGCAATCTTAATTTCTTCATTATTTTTTTGATAATATCTCATATACTGGAGAACTACCATCTATTAAACAGCAAGAAATTTTCAGGAGTCTTAATTACAACCCAAATAACTAAGCTTTTAAATTTGAGGTGGAAGGGTGATAAATCTTGGAAATTGTCATAATAATTAGGCAGAATTAAGTAAAATTAATCTGATAATGTTCAACTTATGTTAATTCTTGGCGTATAGTCTTGATTCCGCCAAGTCACTATACAGAGGGTATTAGCCACTGAGCAACCAAATTGGACGATATGAAGATCGCCAATTCTACTAATAAACTTGATAAACTTATATATGGAGCTATCGCCCCTTATTTTGACCTTTATTAATATAAATTGCAGACTTATCTGCAATTACTCAACTACATGAAAAAGATCCCTTTCCAATCCTCCATGTAACTCATTATATCTCAGTTCCCCAAGCTGAATGCATCCTCAGCTTGGTAGTCTTCAATTCATCTTTCCTTTTCTAGAAACTCTTGTTCATATTGAATCTCAGCATAAATCCTCTTTATTCACCAAATGGTCATCATTTTAATTGATTATAATTTGTATACCCTTTTTCCATAAATCTCAAGCTCGTCTTGGTTCCCCTCTGATCTGTCATTATGGGTAGCATATTGTCCAGTCATATCAACCTCCCAACATAACCCCCCTTTGACTGGATGATAGGCTCTTACTGTTTATATGCTCATAGGAACTTCGCATGGACTCAGTTGATAATCTGACCTTCAGTAAGTTTCTTGATAGTGTAGACAACCATGCCAGTCTTCTTGATTATCTTGAACAGCCTGGCCCAGATGTTGGAGAGCTTGTTTTTCCTCCAAAATCTGTGCTGGTCATGGAATAAAAGATGGTCCCCCGCAGAATACAGCGGGGGTCCACTCCATCTCTTCTGATTGGCTGCCTGATCGCTAATATTCTTGGACAAACTGGTGGAGTAGGCCTCCATTTGCAGCTTGATCAATGTATCTGTAAGAGTCTTCAAATATCGCTGGGGATCCACACCACCAGTGTCCTCTACACACGAATAAAGTAAGGCGGGCAGAGCCAGATGTCGACCATACAGCAGCTGAAATGGGCTCTTACCAGTAAATGAATGATAGATGATATTATATGCGAACACAGTGGTAGGTAGAAGGGAACTCCATTCTAAGGGCTGATCCTTTACCAAATTGTGGAGTATGTTCACTAGGGTTTGTTGACTTGCTCCACCATCTTATTTGATTCTGGATGATAGGGGGTGGTCAAAACCCCATGGATCACCATCAACTCATTCATTTTTGGCAAAATATGCAAAGTAAAGTTGAATCTGTTATCCGTCAGAATGAACTATGGGTAGCCGTGTTACTGTATTACACATTCCATAATAAACTCAGTAGTAGTGAACGCACCTAAGTCGCTAATAGCCCTGGCCTCCACCCGTCAGGTCAAATGATCAATGGCAACGATTATATACTTGGATCAATTGGTGCTAGTCAGTAGAGGTCCCACTACATTTTTGGAAATGGTGTGCCAGGCGAACTGGGGTTTAACTAGCTGGTATGCGGTTTTCTTGTGGAAAGGCTTTTCCATTTGACACTGATAACAACAGCTAACCATTTCCATTATGTCGTAAGCATGCTTCTCAGTAGCATCAGGGTTGCAAAAACTTTAGCGTTTTCCACAATCCTCCATGTCCTACAGACTGATGAGCATCCATAATAGGCGAGGGTCTAACCAAAGGTTTAGGGAAACTCAACTTCAAGTCTCCAATCCGCTTATATAGTTCTCCCCCACATACAATAGTATCTTCCCCAAATCCATCTAACACCTTGATCACTTGTGGCGGCTCATCCTGGTATTTGTTCGCCACCACCATCTTTTTGTACATTATGCCAGCTAAATCTGCCATGATAGCGACCATTGGCAACTGAGAAAGTCAATCCGCATTTTGATTTTTTGCTCCTGGCTGATGTAAAATCTTGAAATCATATACTTAAAGCTTCAGAGCCCAATGTGCAAGCCATCCTTCCAGTTCATAAAGATTCTGTAGCCAGCACAAGGAAGTGTGATCTGTCAATACTTGAAATCTTACCCCATGCAAATATACCTGAAATTGTTTGTAAGCGTAGATCACCGCTAAACACTCCTGCTCAGTTACAGTGTAGTTTCATTCATGACAGTTCAAGCTTTGACTACAGAATGCGACAGGATGTTCCACGCCGTCATCATCCTTCTGGGATAATACTGCTCCTATAGCGGCGAGGGATGTGTCCGTTTGTACAATAAACTGTTTGTCAAAGTTGGGATATTGCAAAATGGGTGCGCTTGCTAACGCGGTTTGCAACACATCAAAAGTGTTCTGGCATTATTCCATCTAATTGAAGGAAGCATTTTTTAGAAACTCAAAAAGTGGGGGCCTGATGCAGCTGAAATTGGGAATGAACCATTGGTAATACCCAACCATCCCCAGAAACACCTGAATGTCCCACTTATTCCCTGGGCAAGTCATCTTGCTTACCGCTTCCACTTTAGCTGGCTACAGTTTAAGCCTATTTGATACTATGATGAACCCAAGGTATTCCAATTGTTCTTTAAAGAAATGGAACTTCCGAGGCTTAATTTGATATTAGCAGCAGCGAGGCGCTAAAAACTTGTTCCAAGTAGGCCAGGTGCTCTGTAAACATATGCAAGAACACATTGATTTCGTCAATGTAAATTAGGACGCAGGACAGCTTTAAATTACCTAAAATCATATCCATGGCACGCTGGAATGTAGCTGGGGTGTTACACAACCCTTTTGGCATGCGAGTCAGCTGGAACAACCCTCTCAAGAAGATAATCACACCTTTCTCCCATTACTTTAATGGCAATTCAATCTGCCAGTACCTCAAGATCAGATCCATGGTGGAAAATAATTTGCCCCATCCAATCGGTCTAACGCATTATCAATCCATGGAAGAGGATAGGAATCCTTCTATATTATGTTATTGAGTTTACAATAGTCAATATACACTTAAATTTAAGCCATCCTTTTTCTTTACAATGAGCACAGGTGATGCCCATGGGCTGTTTGATTGCTCTAGCATTCCTTGCACAATAAGTTTATCACCTCATTGGAGACAACTTTTTCTGCCACTTTTGAATGTCTAATAGGTCACAATCAAATGGGAGGGTGATCCCCAATATCTATCAAAATGGACCACCCCCTGAGCGCACCCCAAATCATGATCATCATATGCAAAGATATCCCAATACTTTTCAAATAATGCCATAGCCTTATCTTGCTGTTCTGCTGATAATCCCATGAGCGCTTCCTGCAGAACCACGGTCAGTACGCTGAACAATGAGCTTGACAGTAGTCCAAGATCCTCCCATGAGCTGATATCATTAATACGACGAACCTCCTCTATAGGGACAAAGTGTAGGTAAGCCACCACTTGGTGCCACCGGATCGTTATTGCCTTCTTCTGTAAGTTTGCTAGCAGCACTTTTACCTCCCTATTCCCAGGTAGCAGTAACCCTGGAGCACACATGGTTCAAGCTGCAAGTGCTGGCGAGGCGCCATAATTTCTCCATAAAGCCCTTTAGGGACATTGATTTCAAGCCCAGTCCCTACTATGCACTGGTGTCCAGACGTTAGGCTCAATGTGCTCGTTGCCCGAAGTGGGATCCCTTTTTACTCATATATCTAGTTGGGGAGGGTCCTGGTCCACCAACTCAGTCATCAATAATGAACAGGAATAACTCCGTCACTGTACGCTAGATTGATTTAGTTATAGTGGACTGGATCCGTTGGGATTCCACAAGAGGTAAAATTTACAGGAATCTTTTGGCCTAAAATAGTAAGAGTTTCCCCTGCCATATTTATCACAACGCCTAATTCCCTCATAAAAGCCACGCCGATTAACATATTATAGTTGTTATTTGGCAAAACCACCGCTGGAGCGGACACCTGGAATGACCCTAATCTTAAAGGCAGCGTTCTATATGCTCCTCCAGAAACAGTGCTGTGCATTCCTGCAGTTCCATATACTACTCGATGGTCCACATTCAGTTTCAACATAAGTCTAGCCACCAACTAAGTGGAGACTATGTTCACCGGTGCTCCCATGTCTATGATAGCACAGATTTTTGTGTTTTAAACGAAAATGCTGCAGTAAGTACATTCTGAGTAAGAAGAACCATCAGTGTTTATTACTTGTACGTTCAAGGGCTTTGTGTTACTCAAAAAGGAGGAAATGCCCTTGCCAACCTGAGGATACTCACTAGTGATTTTCTTCAATGCATGGCTACATTAAGCCTAGTAAAGAGGCAACATTTGTCGAGGGATCTGCATTGCTGGTGCCAGTCTGCTCTTGGATCTGCCACGCATATGGCTTCTGCATGTCTTGGTGGTTCTCATGGCTATGGGGTGAACTTTTACTCTCAGAAGCATAAGCAGGGGTTTCCAACAAAAGCTGCTGGTATAACAAATCATCTGATTGAGGTTTGAATTCTACCCTAAAAGACGTTTGGGAATTTATTAGGGACAAGTGAATTGGACTCAGCGGAGGTAGGGCATCCTGTCTTTACTCCGCTCAAGCTTTTCCCTGCTTAATTTTCTCAGTTGGCATTGCATACACTTGTGGCTTTCTAGGGCAATTGCCCGCATAATGCCATCTTCGTCCAAACTGAAAGCAAGTATTCATAAAAGGTTCACATATATAGTTTGTGGCAGAAGGACCAAGTCAGAAGTTGCCAGTATGGTTCCAAGGTTGTGGACGAACTGGTGAAGCATACCTGGGCCGTAAAGGGTCTATTGACTCATATGAGGGATGAGTAGGTTCTAGCGGCTAATAACTCAGTCGCTGCGGCCTATATTCTGCAAGGGTTGGAGTGGGGGCACTGTTCATGGCGGAGAGCTGATGTAAGGTGTTCACAATTCAAATAAGTCTGGTATCCCTGTCCAAACATGAGACATAGCATTATATAATTCCTGATATGGTTTGACAGCCGCTGTCATCACTATACCTACATTCTCAGTGGTCAAAATATTAGCTCCAAGTAGAGCGTGTGCTTCTGCCAAAAACCGCTCAGTGAATTCTGACAGGGTCTAATTTAGGTGAAACTGTATATTCATAAATTTGGATTTCCATTGGGCCATCTTGGTAGCGCCCTGAACAGCTGGAGAACAATTGCTTTTACTTATTTGTAGGATACTGAGCTATTTGGAAGATAGCTGGTAACTTGATCAGCGCTTTCCGCATCTAAAGCGGAAAGCAACTTTTTTATTTTTCATTGATCAGTAGCCCCTTCCACAGCAAATTAAAAACGCTTAAAGTAACCATATAGATTCCCATCATGACAGAAGGGAGGTAATTTTTTGATTCAAACGAATTCGCTTTTCTCCAGGTTCCTGCTGCAAGGAGCAAACGAATTGGCTTTGGAGAGACTACAGGAACCAGCCCTTTGTGCATTATCATACAGCTGGCCAGATGGACTCAAATCTGTTGAAAAGGACTCAGAAGAAGTGGTGTCACGCGGGGGTCCATTGTACCACTCAAGTGATTTTCATTTGCTGATCCATAGCATTATTCCCCCAAATCACCACTAACTGCCCCATTTCCCCTGGCTCTGGCATGCCCCGCGAACTGTTTGTTGATCAACTGCTCCTCTCTAACTGAATAGAATTTACACTGTCCATCCTGAAATTCCTGTTGCAGAATTTTTTAATGATGTTGCAACTCCCGGTGGAATTCCCTCTTAATGTTCAGTTTATGTTCCACAGCTTGTAATTGCAAGAGGACCTCTTTGATTATGTTCTGCAGGCGGGTTTGCTGCCAGTTAGAAGCATCCGCTTGTTGATTGGCGTCATTTATTTGGCTTATGAGGGCGGCTTTTTCTCATACCAATTCCTTGTTGGCCCATCAAAGGTATCAAGGCGCCCTTGCATGTCCACATACTCTCTTGTCTCACCAATCAGAAGAGGAAATATTGTTGGCGCTCAGCCTGACTAACAACTAGTTGTGTAACCTGAAAAATAAGCTGGAGATATTTGGGAGATGTTGACCAAAGGATAAGCGCGTTATCTGCCATTTTCTGGGTACTCCATTTGATGCGAAGTTGGGTTAAGTCAGCTGACAAAAAGCTGACTTGGTCCACCACTTGCTGTTCCATGAGTGTCATTTTTTCCCTAATATGGGCAATCACAGCTTTGAGAGCTTCCGCCCATTCAGCTAGCTCCATCATAAAGAGCTCAGTATTATTTCCCAACGTTGTTACATCCTGAATCCACTCCACCAATAGGCCATGCTGGTCCAGCAGTTCTCTATTACTCGAGGTAGTTCTAAATTTAACTGTGGTATCAAAAGGTCCAATCGACGGCAGACATCCCCCATGCGATGGTCCATCTGTACCAGCGCCCCATATACTTCTTAAAACAAACGATCAAGGGAGTCAAGCAGAAGGCGAGTATCATTTTGTTGTGCTTGAGCAAACCATAATATATCTCCAATTTCTATATTGTGGCGAGCCAACACATGCAGTAGCTGGCGAACAGACAGTTGCACATAAGCAACTAGATATTCCTCAATTCTGTGGGTACCAAGGTGGTAATCCAACCCCATTGCAGTTGTGTCCAAACAAGACATGTACAGGGTGTACCAATTTTTTGGTCTCGTTGGTTATAAAATAAACTCAGGGCGTTTTCCCCAGCCTCATCTTCATATAAGTAATATCCGTGCAACAGCCACTCCATGATATTCTGCAACTGCTGAGGAGTCACGTTTGTGGAGCGGCCTTGTTGGTTGGTTGTCAGCTCAGGGCAATTCTCTATTTGCAAATTGATCATAACTTCATCATCTCCTGGTTTGGTCACAGTAATA
This sequence comes from Massospora cicadina, assembly GCA_022478985.1. NCBI lineage: Eukaryota > Fungi > Entomophthoromycota > Entomophthoromycetes > Entomophthorales > Entomophthoraceae > Massospora > Massospora cicadina. The sequence continues at coordinate 39,056 of JAKSZP010001863.1, read as the reverse complement.
AATGTCAGTTCATTATTAGGTGCCTTTCATGCTTCTTCAGCATACCATGCATGAAACTCAAATCAAATTATGTCAGAATGAATGAGGGCTCATCATTGTTTCTTATTGTTAAATTAAAACAGTTGACCAGTGGCCCCCTATAGTGAGCACCAATGTTAATCCTTGGCGTATAGGCTTGATTCCGCCAAGTTGGTTTACATAAGGTATTAGCCACTGAGCAACCAAATTAGATGATATGAAGATCGCCGATTTTACTAATAAACTCAATAAACTTATATATGGAGCCGTCGCCCCTTATTTGACCTTTATTAATATAAATTGAAGACTTATCTGCAATTACTCAACTACATGAAAAAGATACCTTTCTAATCCTCCATGTAACTCTCTATATCTCAGTTCCCCAAGTCAGATGCATCCTCATCTTGGTAGTCTTCAATTCATCTTTCCTTTTCTAGAAACTCTTGTTCATATTGAATCTCGGCATAAATCCTCTCAATTCGCCAAATGGTCATAATTTTGATTGATTATAAATTGTATACCCTTTTTTCATAAATCTTGAGACTTGTCTCGATTCCCCCTCCAATCTGTAGGTATGGGTAGCATATCGTCCAGTCATATCAACTTCCCAACAACTTATGTTTCAGGGTTCTTCAATAGTAACCTCTGTGAGGCTTTCAGTCTTGTTTAGAGGCATAACGGGGGATGTGTCAGCATAAAGAGCCTCTTCCTCATACCGACCTCTCTTTTCCTGACAGTTCACATTTCGCCTCTTCCACATGACGCTTATAGCACTCCTCCTTAATGTGTTGCCGGCCTTTACAGTAAGAATAAGTGAGCATCATTTTATCAGTGGCTTAGACGCATTCACTCTAGGTCTAGTTGAAGCCCAAACCATGATTGGGTACTTGTTAAGAAAGGATGGATTTATCTTGTTGAGTGCCCTTAACATCAAAGATGCAAGTGAAGGTTTGCTTAAATCCTACCATACAAAAATGAACTTCAGGACACTCTTCAAGGGAAGAAAGGCTGGCAGTAATAGCATAATCTAAAGTATTTCATTTATTAGGAACTAGCGGTTTTAAACTAGCATGAAACGGCATGAAAAGTCAGAGTGGTTTCACCTTCATTGTACGAATTTCATGTAAACTTGTTTTTGACTTATGAGGGTTTAATCAGAGCCAGATTCTTGTGGGAAAGAGGTCTCAAATTTGGGACAGGTCTGATATACCCAAAGGTGAAGGGGCAAAATCTCCTGAGCTTCACCAAATAAGAAAGAATGGATAAGCTTGACCTTCTGGCAATAAGTAGCTTCTTCCATAGCGCTTTCATAGGTATTTAAAAAGGACATAACGTTTTTGGTATAGAAAAAATTATTCCTTAAATCTGGGCTTAAAAGTCAACCCAACTGGCATAAAAGAGGTAATGGATGACACTATTATTAAATTTGGAGATGCTTGGCAGACTCCAAATCATCATATATATGTGGGTCTTACTGGTGATTTGTTGTCAAATATTCTTTAAATCATCCTGTAACTCAGTCCAGCACTGGTTAAGTACACTGGCGTTGACCTTCTTATTAAGTTAAGGTTTTAAATCCAAGATTCCAGAATCACAGAAACTGACAAGGGCATCCAGATCCATGAGTTTTTTGTTTCATCTCATCAAGGCATTTGTCATAAATTTTATGAACACTTGGACATTCTCTAGTTTAAGCTCAATGACACCTAAGTTAAGTGCTGTGTTGATGAAATTTCTGTCAGGGTGAACTCCACACTGCAAGTGATGTTTTGATTTGCTTCTGAAGGTCCTTCACATTTTGAGAATTTCGCCATATTGGGGTCTTCAGGAATTTCAGCCAGAGGAGTAGATGAACCAGGGGGCCCCCTGGAGATAGGTCTTCCTTTAGCCCCTGTGGATCCACTTGGCCCTTTGGAACCCTCAGGACCCTCTGGACCTTCAAGCCTTTGGGGCCCTTGGGGCCCTTCAATGATGGTGTCTCATTGGCGCTTAAGCTATCAAGTAGGGCCCTATGCGACTCAATCGTTGTGTTAAGATAGATTCCAAGGTTTAGGTTTGGCCTGCAACCTAAGAAGTGGCATTTTGGACTTATTCATGTGCCTCAGAGATGGCACCCTGCAGTTGCCGAGCAAGGTGGGCATTTATATAACCACAATTTCAGTGTCTAGAAAGGCGAATTGGCCTCTGGCTTTGTTAATAAATGACAGTAGACTTGAATAGCTTCCCAATTCTTATGAACACACATGGAGGCATCTCTGTAAAATTTGACAAATTTAATTAAGACATTGTTATAATACTATATGACTTATTCTTTCTTGATGTTGTTTTCACCATTTAGAGCAGGCGATTAGAAGCCAGATGTTTATACTGCCAAAGGTAGGGCTTTGATCCACTTACCAATTTATTACTAGCTAAGGCAGCCAATTCATAGAGCCTTCACATTCAGTAAGAGACAGCAGAAGCTCAGAAACAGCTAAAGAAGGTTTCATTAAGAGTATATCTCATCAGGGGACTGCAAGATTTTATCTTCTAGTTTTTAAGTTTGGGGTAGAACTGATTAGGGTTTATCATGTGAAGGTTAAATATAAGGTGGATTTTAATTCTAAGCTTTAAGGTTAAATGATAGCACCTTGAATTATAAGTCTTAACCCACAAAGTAATTCTTCTCTCCTCACTGGGAGAGGGGGTCCATTATTATTGTTCTCTTAAAGTTTTGTGATTGACGTTTTCACTGTTACAGCTCAGGATGCCTCTGTAGTGAGCACCAGGTTTCAGCCTTTCAAAAAAAACTTTTTTTAAGTTACGAAAATTGGGTAACTGGAGACATAGGATGGAATCTGGGAATGGTTTTAGGATGGTCTGGGTATTTATGATGGTTTAAAAGAGGCGATGGCACAGCACTATCGCTTCTTCAGGGTCTGTCATTATGCATTATCAGGGTTACAATTTAGTAATTATTATATGCAAAAAATATAAATAATTAACAAGGAGATAAATAATAATCTTTATTGTTCAAATTTTTTAATATTTACAGGATGAGTAGGGACCTTGTGATGGATGGAGCTCTCAAGTCTCCTTCATTAAAAGATCTTTACTTCTCATAAAATATGAGGGTCAAGCTGTGACCTTTCTCTTGGATCAGCTTACAGATTGCTGACCTCCCATTGTACTAGGCCGTCCAGATAGTACCCGCTGGTATCAAGATAGAATCTTATGATATTTCACAAATCTTTTTTGTTAATTCTTTCCAGGTTAATAGCTAAGGCTCATTTATTGATAATCCATTTGATTCTGGAAGGGTTAAACCATCGAAAATACTTAGATGTTTTATCAGCCTGATCCTTAGATGATTTTGGCCATTCTAGAATACAAACGCTGACAATCTATGCCATTGTATAGATCATGGTAACAAAAAAATATCACTGTTGCGAGTAGTTTAACCAAACATCATTAAATGCAATATATATTTAATTGTATTTTTAACTTGTAGTTAGAAATAGGATTTTATGGAGTAAGAAGTTTTGATTGCGCGACCTTCAACTTCATAGATAGTTGCCAAAGGTTTATTAAATTACTGTCGATGCTTTTGCCTAGGCGTTTAGATTTAAATATATGACAAATCAAATCCCATAACCTACTGGTAAGATTCTACTACCTTGATTGAATGATTGTAATGTCTCTTGACCTAGGCATTCATGTCCACTCATGTTTTATATATATTTTCTTAACTTCTATATTATCCCCTCACAAGCATAAAATAATTAATAGAAGGAATACTATTTTTTTGATAGTCATCAATCAGTACCACAATTTCAACTGGTTTAATGAAACTAGAATGCAAATACACTAAGCCTCAGAAATTTAATTCCTTAGTCTGACATAGAGAATTAATTTGCTAGTCTACCATAATAGAGTGCTGCTCAGTATACATAAAATGTTCCAATAGGAACGATAACAGGAAAGGGCATATATTAGCAGGATTATAGTAATAAAAGATCTTTCATCCTACGTTGCTGGAGGGAACCTAGCACGCAGAGAAGATATCATAGTAAGCCATTGAGCTCTTGTAAGTATAAGATACTCCATTATTCTCTTTATTATAATTACAAAAAATTACTCCTCTTGACGATAAGTTCTTTATTGCAGGTTTGCAAAGTCACGTTCTTCTAACAGTGCCTTTTTTGAGCATTGTATCCATTGCTTTTTAATCTGACGCCAAGTTCCAATTATAACATTGTGGTACTCACTACAGGGGGATCACACTTAAGTTCTTTGAAATTTGTTTAATTAAAAGTGGATCCTGTGGGCTCTGTTAAAGGTTTCCCTCCAGAGAAAGAATACATATTGTTGAGGGTATAGGGGCCACCTCAGTGGCCCAGCAGAACAAGTTCATTGATGTTCGCCAAGTACACACAGCTTCAAATGCCCACATTGACCAACTCTAAGATTTTTACTTGGTCACAACCGTTAAGTGAAAGTAATAAATAAAATTACTGGAACGCATCAATGCTGTCTCAATGGGTCAGATTTAGATATGAATGGAGCTGTTTACTCTGATACAGGCTTGTATCAAATTATGGAATGATTGCAACATAAAATAAAGATTTAAGGCTATAAGGCCAGGTCCCTGGTGAATGAGAACATCTACAAAAAAGCAGAATTTTGGCTGCAACTCAAAAACTGATAGTATGGAAGTCCTTTTGCAGGCAGAGTGCTGCCATGTTACTAATATGTGGGATTATTTCTTTAGATATTATGGCGGCCAACCTATTGAGCAATCAGTAAAGATCATGTTCCTTTTCTGTTGGAAGGAATTATTGAGGGCGATAAGGCGTGGGGTGCACAGGAGGTGAGTATGGTGTTTACCTTAGCTCTGGGAATTGGAGCGTTAGCTTGTAAAAATATGCCAATGACTCCTCCTCTGAGTGATCTGACATGATATATTGTTATCTCCAGTCCAACCTGCAAGCAACCTGTCAAAATCTGAGGATTGCTCGCTTGTGTATTATTATCCTGCACATCTATTCAGGCTGAAGTTCTGATGATTGATCCTTGATAGTGCCTGTAGTTTTGGTATTTGGACCGGAAAAAAACTCACTAGGCTTATTAAATATGCCTCAACTCTTCCAGCCGATTTTGGGTTTAATTTTCCCTTTTTGTTTGGGAAACTTCTTTCGAGGAAGGCTTCAATACAAAATGGGAATTCAGTTCTTTCAGTTTGTTGACACTTCTCCAAGGTTAGGATTCAGATAAAAACCAGGAAAAAGATGAAATAAATATAACTTTTATTAAAAAACTATTTATTAGATAATGGTCATTAGGCCAGGCGCCAGTATTTATACCTCTAGGGCATCTCCTGGCCACATTCTAGCACAAAATTTCAACAGATTTTTACCACCTCAGTATGGCCCTTAAACTAATATGACTGAAACCTTTTCTTAGGTTTATTGGTGGCAAAATACTCTCAAAATTGGGAGGATTTCAGGTACAAAAATTGCAATAAAAGAATGCAAATTTTGTCCTAGGATCATCTGATTTTCATTTTCGTCATACAGCTGACGAAATACACGTTCTGTGAAATTTTGGCATCTTTTGAAGTAAATGACGCACCCCTAATTGGGACGTTGGCAGGCCTCTCCCTTGATAGTGCTAGGTACTCCCTTTTGGGCAGTTCATGTGCAAGTGCTAACATGCCAATTATGCAGATTGACATACAAATTTTGCCCTATGGCAGGAAATTGATTATGTTATTGTTCATCTGATTGTCCATGGGTTTTTAAGCGTTAACTTCAGGTCATCCCCATATAATTTTATATACAAGTAAGTTGATTGTGTTCTTGATAATCAGGACCAATTGCCAAGGTTTAATGCATAGGAAATCAGCCATAATATGTGAGCCTATTCGGCTGAGAGCTCTGATAAAAACTTGATTGAATCGTCATTGAGATATTTGGCCCATATTGTATGATTGCAATAGGCTTTGAGGTGAGAATATATGTTAACTCAAGCGTTGAAAGGGTATATGGCCCGATCTGATGGTTAATAAAGGTTTTTTTCGAGTTGACCACCAGAATCTGACATAACCCCACTGGATTACTACACCAGATTCTTTAAGCACTAAAGCTTAGTCTGCTCCATTAGTTCAAGCTATTTATACCTACGTCTCATTTTCATCACTTGGGAAGTCATCTAGGAGCAATTAAGGGGTCAACCCTACTATTTTGAACCTCAAGTTATTGTCAACCCTATCAACTTCTTAAAGTTTGAGAAAAAATCCAAACTAACATAACTATATCAGACTCTTTGAGATTAGTATGACTGGGGCGTCCAAGAAAGCTAAGTTGGTGACAGTTTTGAACTTGCTGGACTCAGAAAGTCAGAAGATAGTTATGCCCAAATTACAGAAAATTTGCATTATCTACTGCAACGCCAAGGACTTCTCAGAAAGGAATTCAGTGGGGCAGAACGGATGACCACCCATAAGACTGAGTTCCTTACCTTCTTTTTGAAAAAGATGAAACTGGGAAAACTTTTATAAAGCATAAATATCTAGAATAACAGACACTATCTGGCTCTATTGTTGGCATTAGTTTTAGTGTGCAAATCGCTCTAAATTATGCCTATGAACCTTATCAAAGTTTGTTGGGTAATAATTTCAGTTTGAATAGAGAGGATAATAACACTCATATAGTGATTTATCTTCAGTGTTGCGCCATCACTTTTGTGGAACCCAACAAGTTTTATCAGGATCCTCACAACTGCAGGCTCAGGTCATTGCTCCAAAAAGGATTTACATCCGCCATATGACCCTTGCTTGGATTATCTGATGTTAATCTAATTACTTGTAATTATTAAAAAAACTGTGATATTACGCCAGCCGTTGTCCTAAGGTAGGTTCTAAACACAGGTATATAATGTGAACCCCGTGGATTATGATGAAGTGGGAAAAAACAGGTCGGAGTAGAATTGGGATTTTTACTTCACCTTCTAAACAAAATTCCAATATAATGATAAATCGCTGAATTCTCCTTCCATGAGATGAATGGATGATTGCTCCAGGCAGACTTTTCCAGTTTAAGTTTCAACAAATAATAATATAGTAGTGACCACTAGCTCTCAAGAAGATTGTGCCGCTGAGTTGGTGGAAGAAGTAGTATCAAAGCCATACGTTCAACAGTTGGAACCATTTAAGTTTCCCACTCCTTTTAGTGAGACTCTAAAGTTGACAAAGACCAAGCGTCTGTATCTATAAAGGCCTTGAAAGAGTCCAGTCCTCAGTTATGTAAAGAACTTCAGAACCTTAAGTCAAGCGGACAAAGTGGACGTCCTTGCAATAAAGCCTACTGATACTTATCTTTCTGAGTGTAATTATTGTTATATAACTGTATAGAAGCTTAAAGTACAATCTATTAAAGACAGTGATCACCAATTGATATTGTGTCCACTTGAATAGTAAAAAACTGGGCCTTGCTCCAGACATAGATCATCACAAAATTTATGGGACTTCTGGCCCCAAACCAAAACTTCAGAAGGAGCATATAGTGCATTACCGCTGCATTTTGGTTCCTTAGTAATTTCCACTCCAGATATTGTTCATCCTAATCAGAATTAAGACTTTTTGGGACCTCTTTTTTGTGGAGATATGCGGTCAAAGCCAATTTTGAGGAGAATATGTTTGAATTACTGGGACAAACTATTCCACTATTTTGTAACTGGAAGGATGCGGCCCTGACACTCCAAAGCAGGGGTTTGTTGACATCGTGTATAAGGATGGTATAGTACCAATTGAGTGTCAGCGGCTACGTGGCCATACCTAAAAAGTTAACAGCGCAGATTTTTGAATTGAAGGGCCCCATACAACTAACTATACCCTAACCATTATTAAGGGTCATCTAATTACAATGGGAATTATTGTATCCATTCCACAGAGATTATAGGGCGATATAGGAGCCCATCTAAGTGATCCAAGTTAAAAACAGTTGCTACGCCTGGATTTATTCTACCAGATAATGGCGAAATTCATGTGCTTCATTCTAACATATATACTTATTCTGCGGAAGTTAAGAGACATAAGATAGTCTCTTTTATTTATATTTTATTAGTTGAAAGGGTTTTAAATATCCTCGAGTTTTCAATCTGGAAGAACTTGAGCCTGAGGACAATGAGCATCAATTGGTATGTTTGTTGGTACCTTGAGAACGCCTTTCAGGGTTGATGGAAGTGGAAAAGGATCGAGAGCTGGTCTTATTCAACAAGTTTAGTATTATCTTTGTGAAAGATGACTGTTATTTGGGGTGTGCACATGATGTGTCGCACTAGAATAATACTGGTAATCATCTGCAAATTTACCTTCATCCTATTCGGCGTTCCAAGGCAGCAGATGAAGTCGTTAAACAGGAATTTGGTCACTTGTGCAACAGGGATGTTAGTGCCCTCCAAGAGTCCTTGTGCCGTCCCAGTCTTGGTTATTAAAAATAAGGATGGGGAAAACAAGTCGTAGTAGCCTATCAAAAACTCAATAATACTAGGAATGATTCTACCTTTAGCCCTGTATTGCTGATGCACTTGACTAATTTGGCGGCGCACAATACTTTTCCGCTATGGATTAAATCTCTAGATATTAGTAGATTGAGCTGCTGAAAGAGGAACAGGACAAGTGCGCTATGATCATAGCTCAGGGCATATGCTAACTCACAAGGATGAAGCAAGGGTTATGTAAAGCCACTGTGACATTTTAGCGCGCCATTGATAGCATACTAGGGGATTTAAAATCTCCTGTGTGTTGGTGTATCTAGATGATATAAATTTTTTCCAATAACGTTTATGGACCAATTCCAACATCTAGATGAAAATTTCCGCCAGTTGGCCCAAGCATTATGAAATTAAATCTTGTAAGTGAAGTTTCATCCACAAAAAACTTGAGTGTCTGGGTTTTGTCATTGACAAACAAGGCTTACGCCTCATTCCTCTAAGGTTGAGGCTATCAAAAAATGTCATGACCAAGAAGCAAGCGTGATATCAGGTATTTTTGGGTATTATCAGATATTATAGTTAGCTTTTGAAGAAAGTTTAGCAAAATAAAAGAGTCATTACTTCACCTTCTTAAAATTAGGGTTCCGCTAGAATTGCCAAAAAATTCATCTCATCTTTGATCAAATATGGCTTTGCCTAACCCAAGCGCTGATACTAATGTATCTGAACTTTGATAAGCTGTTCATTATTCAGATTGATTCATCACTCACCACGGTATTAGCAATTTTATTTCAGCTGATATTGAGGAAGAAGAATGCCTTGTTGCTTATTGTAGCTGTACTTAAGATATACATGAATGGCATTATACCATTACTGAAAATAAAGACTGTCTGTCACTTACGCTTGTAAACAATTTTGAGTCTATATCCCTGGCTTGCATTTTACTGTGGTAACCAACTATGCTTCTTTGCGCTGGTTGCAGAACTTGAAGTAGACCAAAGAACGGTTGTCCCATATAGCCTTTTAATTAAAAGTGTATGGTTTTTAAAACTACACCAACCGGGCATCAAGCATCAAATTGTGGATGGACAATCTCAGTTGCCTACCATAGCCTTACTGACTGATAAGGCTGATGAAATATTTATTAAAATTGGTTATTTCAGCAATATGCTAATGAGCCTATTGAGCTTCAAAGAATGTTATATAGAAACAAAAAAAACTTTTGTGGAAGATGGAAAATTGTATAAGGTTATTGATGAACAACCTCTTTTTTCTCCTAGGCCTACCAAGCGGACAGATTTGATTGCTACTGAACATTAGGCGACGGGTCATGGTAAATATAAGAAATCGTTTGAATGACTATGATTCCATTATTATTGGATTCCATGTCATATGATATCCACAAGACACTCAGATGCTGCTATGAAAGCCAAACGGTAGCTCCCTAATGTAAGCCACATCTTATCAATTGGTTAAATCCAATTTTTCCTGGAACACTGTCTCTAAGGAAGTTGTGGGACCCTTGACCAATACTTCTGGTCAGTTTAAATATCATCATGACCATAGATCAACTAACCAAGTGGGTAAAGGCGAAAGTAGTCAAGGACTTAGTGGCCACAACTAAAGCTAATTTATTCTCAAAGATATTATTATTTGGCAAGAATTCCCCAGATTTGTTGATAGGCAATGGAACTAATTTAACTTCTCAGATGATTTAAAACTTAACTATTTAATGGGATAAGAGGGGTACTATCTACGCCCTATTACCATGAGACCAATGGCACCATTAATTGGGTGTACAGTAACCTGTGTGGGGATGTCAGGATTTTGGGGGATGAACTCCAACTTGATCCCTAATAACAGGACCCAAAGCCCCCAGTGAGTTAAGAGGCCATTAAGGCCCAAAGTAAAGCTAAAAATGGAAATGAGAAGGGAGAAAACAGTACTCCTCGACCTCTGACTATCTGGTATTTAAAGTAAATTCAAAGGCTGAAGGGGAATTTGGGAACATGTTCAGAATAGCCTGTATGAGTACAAATTAGGAAATATGCAGGATAGCGTATCATGGCTCAGGAACTCACATCAGGGCAGTGGAGTGAAGGAAGAAGAATTCTGATTGGCCCAGACATACCCATGAGGTAATCTCTTTATAAACTTGAGCCAATAACCACCTGAGAAAATTCTTGCACTTTGGGGGACCCCCACCAAGCCTATAAATGGGGGGTCCCCGCGCAGGTGCATTGAAGGACTTCGTTGGGATCAGGGGAGTGCCTTCTGATTATTCTCCCAAAGTCCGTGGTGAGGTCAGAGTAATCTGACCAGCTAGTTTTATTAGTGTTTGTACAGGTTTCGAACTGGTGTTTCCCCAATTAACAGGTTCCACCAAGAATCAGCCAGGGACTTTTGGCCAATTTCCTCAACTTTTTTATTATTAATTTTAATAAAAGAGCTCTTAACAGCATCATAATATTGCAAATGGCCAACAAATCCCTTTATCAGCAGAACTTGACCTACAGCATTCTTATCTTTAGTCTGCAAAGGTAAATGTCCAACATGCTGAACCAATGCTCCTCTCAAGCAATTGGCAGCACATAAAAAGGTGATTTGTACCACTAATCTGTAATTAAATTTGATTGGAAACTTATTTGATATTAAAAGCTAATTTTGGCATAGACTTACAAAGCCCACACCTGAGTCATCAAGTTGACTATTATTAAGTACAACTTAACCAACAAAACCCTAGGCTAGTATCATCATAGTCAGATATAATTTAGTAAAATCACTAGGCCACAAATACCAAGTTCAGATATACTTAGGATATTTTTTGTCCATATCACTGATAATTTTGATATGATACATATTAAATTAGCATCAGCTAATACTATTATTTCCCCTGTCAAATTACCTGACGATTTAGGTCCAGTCAACCTTTCAAAACTAGGCACTCCCTATTAAGGCCATCCATGTGAAATTACTGTCATGCCAATTACAATGATTTATATCCATAAAAAATAGCATTACAAAATAATTTTTGCATTAGATTCAGAATACAATTAGGTTTGTGCTGTAAATTCACATGATTCACCCAAGTGGATCCCATACTTGGTCATAATGTAATTATACTATAGCTATTATTAGCTACAATAATTGAGACAAGTTAAGTACAATTGAGGCGATTTTGGGATGGATCTAGTTATGCGGATAGATTGGGAAGGATCAAAGGATCATTCAATGGGAGTGTTTTATCAAAAATGATGGTATTCTCAAAGGGTTTATTTCCAAGTCAACCATTAAAATCTAACGCTGCATTCTTGGTTCCAGGAATGCACATAAAACCATTCTTTTGGCTGTTCATATGCATTTGAACTTATACATAGGAACTCAATATGGAGAAGACAGTGATAATGGCGTCGTCCAAAGTAATATGATTAGTGGTAACCAAGGGCTGACCTTGGGCGTAGAATTGTCTGGAAAACTCCATAAGCCTCTCCTTTAATCAGGTGGATACCCATGAAGGCTTGTTTTTAAATTCGTCAGGGCCTGATTGCTGTTGAATTCTTTGATTAAGACCGTACAAACCTGTTCCCAAATGTTGCATTTTTTCAAGTAGGGAGTCATGATCTCCCAAGCAGTAATGTTAAAGCTGCAGTGGATAGGCTACGCTTTCTGCTGGTCAGTAGCCTCATCCATGGAACTAACATAGGCATATAGGAAAGAAGCGATGTTTTCCTGGACAGGAGTGAACCTCTCCTTAAATACTGTCTAAAGTTGGTTACAAGAGGAGTGGAGAGGCTGTTAACACCAGTAATGGGAGCAGGCTCAGAGATCTCAGTCTTCACAAAATCACGAGGAACCTGCTATTCCAACCATCATCTTAGGCCCTTGAGGTCCTCTTGAATATCGTCCCAGTTTTGGTTGAGGGACTAAATGAAAGCCCTTTGCGCGATCTGTCCCTTTAGTTATTGGATGTCAGCACCCCAAATGAGAAGCTGGCTCAAAAGGGCGACCAAACAGGTCTCAAACAGTTGATAAGTTTGTTTGAGCTGAGAGGAATGACTATTTGTAAGCTTGGTAAAGTCGCTATAGTTATCCACTCTGCCTAACAATGCCTCAATGGAGACCCTAGGGTTGAGAGAAAATCTTTCTACTCATAATTTTCATCCTTGTGCTATACTCTTTATTTGATTGCATAAAGCGGCCAAGGCTGCTAAAAATCCTTTTGCCAAGGGTCATCAGGGTCTCCAGGGGTAGTGCTGCGGGGCCAGAGGGCCCCTGATGTCCTAGAGACCTTCAGGCCCTTCACTCCCATAAGTGTAATTGCGAGAGGCCAGCTCCCAATAGTGTTGTTGTAAGTTCCACACCAGATCTTCAACTTGATGGAGGCGCTAGTTTCAAGCAACTTCAAGAGGCAAAATATTTTGACGCAGTTGGTCTTTGAGTTAGCCCAAATTCCTGCTATCCTGCACCACAATTTAACCTTGGGCTTCGTTGATTAATCAGCAGTTATCAATAATGGCATCTCAATTGTCGTGGATGAAGGAGGAGCTGCATTGTAAAAGTTGACGACATGGGAGTGTAAGGTTTTGCTGAGTCCCAGTTGTCAGGAGCTTCGTGATGGTGCAACCTGACTAGTTGGATTAGGTGGTCAGTACTTGGTGAATGAAGTTTTAAAAGTAGCGTTTGGTCCCCAGGGTTAGTTCTACTGCTGGCAGCTAAACTGAAGTATAAAGTTTCCGCATGGTAGAGGACACAGAAGAGCGTGAAAGCATATAGAACAGGCATCCATGGATTAGATGCCATTCAGTAATTGTTGCATATTGTCATTTTGGTTCTTATACTAGAGTTGAACTGAATTTCCGTTAATGAAGGGCAGGGCTAATCGGAACGTGGACAGAATTTTTGACTCTTGAGATGCGTGGGTGGCACATCATACTGCAAGGTACTAAAGAATTGCGCAACACTTATCTAATGATCAGCAGATTGATCTTTGTGACTGCTAGTATTCTCCATTATTTATGATAGAAGTTTTCATTTAGGACAGCTCAGAGCCCCTTGTAGGAGCACCACTTCTCTCAGCGTAACAGTCTTTTTGACTGTACAAAGTCTAAAAATGGGCTCAAAGCTGGAAATTAGCTGAGAGGCTAAAAAAGAAAGTAGAGAGAATCTAGACAACCTTATTGTGTTATAAAGCGTCAATATTTATATAGTGTGGAGATATGGTGCCTCAGGGACTTTCAAGTCCCTGTAGGATCAGGATCTTTTACTGCCTTCCATATTAATTGTCTGGCTGGTGACCTCAATGTATTGCGTCATCCTCATGACCGCAGCAGTGTGAGCAGCGCCTCTTAAGATTCAGGAAGTGGGACAAGATTCCTGAAAGTGGCCATTGATTCTCATATGCGTTATGCTTCCTGATCAAATCAAGTTTTGGTGCCTTCAGGATGAGGTTTCATTTGTGCTGGTTTTAGAGTAAATTGGTTGAGGCTCAGTTCATGCAGTTTTTTGGCTTGCTTATCATCTTGAATCCTGACAAAGTCTTCTCAGCTTATACTGAAGATCCAGATACATATATGAAACGACTGGCTCAGCGCATTAATAAACCTTAATTAGATGCTAATGCTAACTTAGCAATGAAAGATGCCAAATAAGGTAAGCTTTTTTAGACTCAAACAACCTCTACTTACCTTCCAAATCTCAAATTTAGTTTTATATTTTCACAACTTCATTACCCATTGAAGTGGTAAACTAGGCTCAATCTGGGAAGGGGCTTTTTTAATCACCTATATGAGAGGTGATGAATATTTATTAAATCTATCACCTCTGGGATTACTATTGAAAGAGTAATTGGACAATTTATTCATCATTATTCTCCCACAATATTATTGAAATGTATAATGTCAGAAATATGAGTGCTCATATTATTAAAAAATTATCCAGGTGCCTAATAGCTGAATCATTTTATTAATTCTAAGACAATTTATGGAGAATTAGATGAATTAGTTATAAATTTCATCCTTGCACTAACCTGAATTTAGTTCATCCATTAAAAAATCAACCCCTTGTATAGACATGAAGGCGGTTTTAAACAAAATGAAAATTTTCTTAACCAAAAACAAGCCAGAAATTATCTAATCCAACTAAAATGAATTTTCTTATAAGCTGACTGTTTGAATAAGTTTAATTAAATCATTACTAAATGGATATACCATTTGAACATCTGACTAAATATCAATTCCTAAGTCAGACCAGAGTGAAAATATTCAACAAGTTTCAATTGTCCAGTATCCAAGAGATCAAAATCCTTCTCCTAATTCAAAAGCAATAGCCCATATTAGAAAGAAGTCAATTTAGATAAATATTCAGATTGATACTAAGACGTTAATGAGAGTGAAACTTATTATCAGATTACGTCATCAACACAATAATTAATAGGAATAATAGTAATAATATGAAAGGCGTTGTTTGATCCTGAATCCCACAAACTTAACAAAATGAACGCAATATTAGAAGATCTGTGAAGCCAGTTGAATCCACATGTACTTCTCCCCTAATTACTTTATATGAAAAATCTTTTATATGTGTATAGCGTGATCATAGGCTTTATCCTAGGCCCTTTTGGTGTTCTTTAATAAAAGGGGACTAAACTTTCAAGATATTATTAGACAAATTCATTTATTAACTGTGCTTTCCTTAATGATAGTTAAGGCTTTTGTAAAATAATTTTGGTCCCAAACTCTCTAATAGTTCCAAATTTTACAACTTCTTCAGCTGATATTACTGTTGGAATCCTGAGGCTAAGCAAAAATGAGCAGTACCCTTTACCAGGTTTTCTACATACCTTATTTCTTTTTAATGGACATGATTATAAACTTACTATATTCTCTATAAATAAACTGGCCACTAATTATATTCTTGATAGTATATGCATCCGTTATAAATCTAAAAAAGACATCAAACAGAACAGCTTATAATGCATTTAACTTGGCCCAGAAATCAAACTCATATGTATCAAAATAAGCAAACTTATATCCTATTGCTAATACTATAAAGGGAAGATAGTTTCTTGACGTAGTACCTTTTAAGCTATAGTCACTTTTTTAGTGTACCCTCATAAGCCTGTGACTGAAGATCAGATTTATTATAAGTTGAACCAAGTATAAAAAACTGGACTTAATTATGTCCCTGGCTCCACAGCATTTAAACCTGAATTTATGCTAATTAGGTAATATAGTACTACAAATAAAGCCTTCCTAGTGTCATAATGATGTCATTTTTATATATATATATGAGAACTTCATAGAACTCAAGTAAGATGTTAATGTTGATATATTATCAAATTCTTTTTAATAAGCGTCAAGCTGATGTCCCAATAGTATGTTCCACAAGTCCATTTGTTTCTTAATAAAGAGTTAAACTACTTTTATCCATATAAAGTATTTCATCTTGGAATTACAAGGATAGTAAATTAAGACCGTTACTGTTAGGTAACTTGTGGATAGTCTTTCCAGTTATACTTGCATAAGACAAAAATTCAGTACTCATTGCATTGGTGCGGCTTAGTGTATAATATTCATCTAGTTAGAATGGTAATGTCATTATATATGTACTAACTCCTCTTTTATAGTACTATGAGGCTCCATGGCATCTACTGGAATAGTTTGCTTTGCAAATCTAGATCATACTTACTATTTTAGTATTCTTATTATGGTTGTGCAGTTGTCTTTCTCACATTAAAAAAGGCTTTAGCTACAACATAGTTAAGTAACTCCTAGTTATGATACTAACAGAGATGTTAAACCATCTTCTTTAGGCCTTCATGCCAAGGACTTTATGTTCAGCTTAAATTTTACTCATTACAATGGCCTTGGAAACAATAATTTATTGTATCAATTACCTTATAAACTGAACATCTCTCATTTCAGATTTTACCATACTTTCTGCACCGCAGTTTTTATTTCTTGTAATTCACGTTCCAGTTTTAATATATTAAGTTCTTTGGTATTATAATGTTACTACAGCTATCACAACTGGCAGCTTAACCAATATATTGAAGTTTTAGTGATTGTCTCCTGCACCAAGCTTAAACAATAAAATTAAAAGCCTGTAGCAGATTACTTTGGGTTAAACTATCTTTTAATTTTCTGATTTTATATCTATCATAAAGACGATTAGTCATTTATAATTATAAATTGTATGCTATGTATGTTTACATTATATTGTATACATAAATTTATCTCCTCAAGACAATTTTAGTTCTACTTTATAGTTCCTTTCATCCTTAGTTAGTGTTCTTCTCATATATGCTACTGGATTTTAATCTCTAATAAATCTATTTAAGATAAAACTGAGTTGATTCATGGTAGATGAATCAAAACAGATTATAGAAAGGTAATTGATTCTGGGTAATTTATAAATAATTTAGTGACTAAAGAATTTAGTAGAAATAGCGCTCCCTTTCTCTCTACAAAACTTTTCATTTATTCCTTCTAGAAAATAAAGTTAACAACTTGTGTTTATTTGAAACTTCCTGATATTTTAGCACTAGCAGTCAAACGTTCCTGGAAATTATTGCATATCTTAGCACTATCTGAGACTGTTGTTTTTAGTTGCTGATAAATTTTAGGGATATGGTAACAATTCTTTTTGGTAATAATATATCCCAAATATAACTCTTCTTAATGATGACATTTTGATGATTTATCTTTTTGATTGCTGTTTTCAGTCGCTCAATGCTTTTTATAGATGTTTCAAGTAATTGGTGAAGGTACTACTAAATTAGTTTGTATATATAGACCAATACACAGGACAGATATTTTTTACCCACAAATCTATCTACCACTCACTGGAAGTTCCAGAGGCGTTGCACAAGCCTTGTGGCATCCTCATTAGCGTAAAGGTCCCCTAGCATGGCCATTAGTCTAGACGGAACCTTACACCTCTTTTGGTCAAAGAAGGGTGCCAAATCACAAGCCCTACCACTGAAAAAATTGTGGAATCAGGGAACACTTCAATAAGCGTTGGGTGGCCACCGTCAATCCCAGACTAAGCCCATGAAAATCCCAAACCAGTTATAACTCTTCATTCTTCGTTATTGCCAAGTCTGTGAAAGTTTATTAGACAAAATCAAGAGCATATGTGGCGAGGTTTGTGACCTAATCAGTAAATTGCATTTGAAATCCCAATATGTATGGGAATGCCATACTCAATCATTAAATGCCCCAACCTGAAAAAAATTGCTTTAAGACATGAGTTTAGGACTAAAACTTTCTCCACTAAGGAGGTTTCAGAGGAGACTGGAGAGAAAATTTATCACCCCCAAAAGTATCTAAGGGCCCCAAATCAAGATGCTGAATGATCCATCAGTTGTGTTTGTTTATAAGGGCTAAGGATAACATTATACTCCTAGGAATGACATTGGACAATTTTCCGCTTTTAAAGAAAAAACAATTGGCATATATTTTTTATGAATATTTGTAATCATTCCCCGCCCCCTTCCACATTATATATATGTACACCGCACTCTTCAAGTAATAGGGTGATGAGGTATTATGTAAAAAAATAATAAATCAAAATTTGAATTCCCTTTAACAAAACTTTAGAAAAAATGAACCTTAAAGTATCTGCTCCCTTCAATAAAACGGCCATGAACTATAGAAGCCCCACTTATTTTCATAAATTTATGGCGGTGGCCGTCTCACTAAACTTTTCTGTATTAACATCCATCAACAAAGGTAACCAAGGGATGCATCCTGGAGAACAGCAATACCAATCGCCCAACTATGACTGTGCACCTGCCAATCTACATATTGATCAGAACAACTACAGCCCAGACTCACCCTTCCTTAACCAATAATGGGTTGGAGAGAGCCCTACAATATAATGAGAAATAGTTATAGGATGACTGTGGAGGTGGGATTATGGATGCTCTAACAATATCCCCCGGTATCAGGTGTGCCTCCAGGTCAGTCCCAATATTAGATCCAATATTGTAAAAGAGGCACAAACTCAGATGCTACACTCATAGGCAACAGTCCTACTTCACCTAGAAAACATGGGCAATAATGGTACCAGTACTAAGCTTAATATTTGGTACAAGGAAAATTTTGCTGTTTAATACTATTCCTACTTGTCCCCTAGTGGTTTGTAATCCCAAATCCTCGGACCAACAACGCCCTGCGGACTTTGGATGCTATTGTTGGTATTGAAGCACCCCTGATGTAAGCTAATTTTTCCTTTGCATGTCAAATATCTGACATTATACCAAGACTCTTAACACTTTAATTATGACAATGGCCTAAACTTGTTGAACTTAAGTCAATCAACTGCTGAAAGAGGCTAATATGGCCTTAAATGCGCCCTCTTGACATGTTGTGCATAAGTCATGCTGATTGAAAACATTAACAAGTACTTCTCACCCAAGCAGCACACTTAATCACCTCCCTTGAGTGCGCAAGCTTGCAATGTGACATTTATTGGACATATCTCTTGTTCCTCAGAAAATTTGACTCAACAGGTTTGGTAATCCTCATCAAGCTTAATTGAGCCACCCTAACTAGAAATATAAAGCCCTCCAAAGAACAACGATTAAAGGCCTTTTTAATGCCTTGAAAGGAAGGCGAAGACGTGGGCTCACACTCTACTGTACCATAACTCCCACCTAGGGGAAATTCCATTCTCACTAATCACGATTATGTCCTTGATGATTACACCTGGCGTCAAGGTACTTAACTACTATACTTTATATTACACCAACTCCTCTCTTTCCTTGAAAATAGATGACCACATGAGGGATCTCCAATAATTTATTAACACATCAAATTACCAGATGAAATTGCCATTTCTGAATTTTAGGCTTTTCAACTAGGAAGCAGGTTCACACTGCTTGGTACAATGGACTCCAGACTCTTTAGTCAGCATATAAACTGGCACAACAAATTATGGCTCAAGATGGATATCATTGGATCAAAAAGTCTTCCCTGCAAAACCCACTTTGTCGCTCTACCAGAACACCCATCATTACACCTCCATTGAGGACATGCTTATGCTACTCAATAGTGAGAAAAGGATTTTTAAAGCAAAGACATGAAACAAGGCCTACAAACTGGAAGCACTTCCAAGCCTGATACCACCAAAAAGAACCTTCAAGCTATCAACAATACAGCTCTGACAGTACTTGCTCTCTCTTCCTAATACCCCTATGTCTCCATACAGCATAGTCTGATAGTTGTTAAGACTACCTTCCTTGATCTCAGTACCACGCTTGGACCCTGTGGGGGCAGCCAGCTCCTTGTACAATTGTGTGTTTACCTTGACCAGCTGTTTTACACCCCACGGATCTGGTGGCACAGACTAACCCTCAAGAGCCCCAACTTGTGTATTTCATGTCAGATGTAACCAATAAATTCCTTGGCACCCTCTTTATCCTGAGAAACCCAGAGTAATAAATGGATCTTCCTATCAGCTCGCAATTATGGAGCATGGTGAGGAGGAATGGCGTCAAAAATACAATTCGCAAAGTTCTAGATCACGTGCGCCCATTGATGACCCCTCATATCCCACTTTAACCCCATTGTCTTACAACAGAAAGGAAGCAATGACAACTCACTTTTTCTACAAGCTAAGAATCATAGCATGACAGCCATGAGTGTAGACAATAGCTCTGGCATATGCATCATATATAATTTCTTAAAAATTCTAATGTGCTTAATTTCTATTTATGGTGGACATAACAGTTAGTTCATTTCAAAATTCAATATATGCCCTAGTGGATACCAGAGCCTCTAATAAACTTCTTTGATCTCAAGTCGGCACAGGACCTGGACCTACCATTTAATACAAGGGCCCCAGTTATGGGAGACTCTAAGGTACCAATGATAATTCTTAGCTTTTCAGTAATCAAACTAAAATCTAATTTATTTGGTTTTAAGATAGCTGAGTAATACAACTTGGGTTAGAATATGGTTGATTTAAGCTTTTAACTTCTTTTGGGATGGTACTTGGTAGCAGGATGGCTTCTGAGAGGCGATGGATTGGAACTATTGTGTCATTAAGGTCTGTGTATATGGTAACTACCTAGGTCACAACCACTAGTCACTATAATTGGGACTATGCAAAGGAACGTAAAAAGTACATATATATAATATTATAATATAGGATATCTTTATTAAGTAAAAAGATGATACTTAAAGTATCAGGAGAAAAACAGGAATGTGATGAGTGATAGTTGAATACCACATATGATGGTGGAAGATGATACAGGAAACCAGGAGGTGATTTCATAGTCCAGGTTCAGTGTTGGAGTAGATCAGGATTATTATCAAAGGCTGGACTGAGAGTATTAATGGTAACACAGTTAAGTAGTTCTCAAGATCTGTCATTAGAAAGCCAATAGTTAGTAAGGTACAATGTGACATAGGTGATACTGGAGTGAATAAAGGAGTTGAATACTGAACATAACTTCATTCTTAGTATCAAGAAGATTTAAGTTAATTTGTACATTCTTTCCTCTCATTGCCAGCGGAGCAATAATTTAGCAATTAATAAAGAACTCGCTTGATAGACAGCTATTGTTAATAGAGGAAATTGCTCAGTGCTTAAAAAAGTATTACAAAGCTGGTCTCTAGGCATGATAAAACTTTGGTTGATAATATTTATAATATTTTGAAATTAGGCCCTGATAAGCATCATCTGACAATTAAATGATATATTATTTGGCCATATGACTAAGAAAGCACTATTTTTAAATTAAAAATTTTGGACTAAATTATATAAAATAACAGTTTAGTTGGTAACCTTAAGATGAGGCTTCACCTACCTATGTAAAATCTGATAGAGCCCCTTTAAGCCTAAACAGCTGGTGACTTTAGTTTTGCCAGGGCTGGCCAGCCTTGTTAGGATCCCAAACTACCAGAGTTGAGCTGGAGATAATAAAACAAGGTAGTTGGTTTGGTGTCAACCCAGTGAGTAAAAGTTGGGTTTAATTCATAAACTGTAGGCAGTCTGTTGTAGGACAAAAATTTCATTATTATTAGGATTTTATATGAAGAGGTGGGGACCTAATGTCTGTTTATTTAACCCAAATTAGGAATGACAACCTTAGTTTTGGTGTTATGATGGAAGAGCTGAGCTTGAGGATAAAAGTTATTCAAGAAGGCTTAGTTCCAAAATAGAGTCATGTTGCGATTCTTGAAGGGTTACACGTTTTTACCATGATAGTTGATAGCACAAAATTGAGCATTGAGGTAGACAAGGGAAAGTGGAGCATGGGCAGCACTATGACATTTCTGGCAGCCAGGAGCATCAATGGGGTAGAGGGAGAAGATGCATAACCAGCAAAAAAGCTGCATAAAGCAGCTAGAGGAATATTTCAACTGAACCTATGGTTGGGTCCAAAAAGCGGTTTTAGGGATAAAGGAAAAATTTGACACAAGGAGAATCCTTGTCCTCCTTCTCAAGAATTATGAGTTTGAGTTCAAGGCTTGGGAAGCTTGGTATCACGTGGCCAGGCCATTGCATCCATGTTTAGATTGGGTGGCTTGGTTTTAAAATGGCAGCAGTTATTTGCGGTTAGAAACTCATAGTAAGTAAAATTGGCCTGGCCATCTAAATCCTAATGCCCAAGCTGGATTTTAGCGGCAATTTTTAACTGCATAAGTTTCAATAAACTGCTATCATTTTAGCTCAAATTATAAAGAAACATCGAGGCTTTGGAAATGAACTGATCCAAAGTTTGAGTCAAAATGGCAAAGGAAAAGTGTTTGAGCTGTTTTCCCTTCAACTTTAAGGCAATTTTTTTATTTTAACCTTGCACGAATTCAAGATGGTGGCTGAAAAGTTTGTTACTGATTTTGTGTAAGGATCTATTATTGTAAATCTTGTGGAGCTGAAATTAAATTGTCTGAAAAGCAATTGAAAGGCAGTTTGTTAGTAAAGTGAACAATCGTCTTATTGGGGAATTTTCAATGTTGTATAGAAATGGTGGACTGTTTGAGCTTGCTGCTGTCAATCTTGAGAAGTTTGGGATTGAAAGCGTCACTAGCTGATTTGGCAGAGGTAGAGCACACATTTGTGAGAGGAGAGTGCATGGCTAAAGTTGGGAAGATGAATTTAGGTCAATTTGGCTCAAAAATCTTTACATTGTAAAAAGAAAAGTGGGTGATTGTTTGTCAGGTAGTGATGTTTAGAGAATTTGTGCATAGTTTTGCATTAACATTTTGTGGTGGTCAGGTGGTAGCTTTTATGAAATACTATATGTATTATTCATATTTTTTAGGGAAGTTTAATTCTCTGACGCTAGCAGGAAATCCTAAGTATTTGTAAGATATAAATAATAATGATAAATAAAAGAGTTAAAATGAATCAAGTGGTAGGAGAGGGTGATTGTTCTTGAGAGTACTTAGATCAGCTAGTTCAAACAAAAGTTTTAGGGTTTTTGGTCACCTCGTCTAAGGCAAATAAATTTGGTGCTGAAACATTTGGTTTAGCTAACCCGTTTGAGCAACTGTTCCTCAGCCAAGGAAAAGATTTTCAGCAATGAAACATTTATGTCATTTGGGCAATATTAGAATCTGTGGGACTCAGCTTCAGGAAAAAATAGTGAGGCAGTCATTTGGTTCAACTGCTCCATTTAGCTCGTTATGAGGCTCCAACTTGGCTGAAAATTAAACTAAATTTTTTTGGACTTTGGCTTCAGCAACATCCATTTCATTGGCTGCAGAAAGACCAGATTCTTTGCAATGATTTTGATGAAGAAAACTGGGTTTAAGCATCGAGGTTTTTTTTGTTTATCTGTGACAAGCCCAAGTTAGAATAACTATCCCCAAATTTTTCTGATATAACTCATTTTGAGGATTCAACTATGATAACTAAAATTACTCAAAATTAGAAATTTGATGTCTTAGTCTAATGAGATTATAAAATCCACATAGGAGATATCTGATTCTTAGATAGACTGACAATCAATCCTTAGGAGTCATCAACCTCCTCTGAAGAATGATGCTAATCTATCCAATGAGGCACAGCATAATACCAGAAGGTACAGTCTCATCTAATAAGATTTTTATCAGATCTGACCATCAAAAGTATGGCATTAATAATCAGCAATATTGGCCATTTAATAGGAAAGATCTTACCTCAGGTGCAGCCCAAAAATCCTCATGAAGAACTACTAAATCTACCCCTATAAGTATCCCTCATTTCTAACGAATAAAGTACCTCTATTTTTGTCTCGTGTAGCTTAGTTTTGGTCTATTCATACAGGAAACTGTAAATCTGATTAGATTCAATTATAGCAACGAAGCTAATAACTTCGTTGCACTTGTCTCTATCTTCACTAGAGCCATGGAACTGATAAAATTTGTAGCCTTCGTAGCACCTGCTTATTGTAATTTTTACCAAAATTCCAATACTGGTGCTCCCCTTCCAGGTCTGCTTCTGAGGCTACCTGGTGTCAAAATACTTTTCTGATGATGAATATGTCTAGCAAAGAAAGCCCTTTTTCTAAGGAATCAATGAATATCACCTGATGGGTACACTCCAACAGGAAAGAGATGCCTTCTACTAATATAAATAATCTGCAACCTTGAGCTTCTATGGACTGGCCATTGAGGCTCTGACTAAAATATTATTAGATTCAAGCCACAGACATAGAAGAAATGGTCAAAGGCTTGATAATGGGGGCTATCCAGCCTGGTGCCTGTCCTATTTGAGACTGAGTGTCTAAAGTTGCCAATAATATGATGAACTTATACAACAGAGTGGTGTTATTACATACCGAAGTTGGTTTGGCTAGAACTGAGCAGTACCTCAGGCATTACGTACATCCCACTATTCATCATGTACTCCAGATTTTGGGGTTGCATCATCTCGAGATCCAACAACAGTTGACCCTGGTGCAACAATTTCATTCTCAGTTATCCTTGTTTTAGAGATGGCTTTTAACTTTGGACAGGATAATTGGGAAGCCATACTCAATAATGGGAGAAAAATCAACAATCTACATAATTCAGTTGGTGAGAATTAATAATGGAGTTGTGGGGTACATTGGCCAAGAAGTATCTCAACAGGTTAGTGATGTTACTAATCCTATTCACCACTGAATCAATACCCTTAAGGATGAGATTACAAGATAACTGGGACAATTGTGGGCCCAGCATGAAGAGAGCTTTGTTGAGATTAATAATCTACTTCAACGACTTTTCCAAACTGTGGATACTATTAGAGAAGGTGGACACGGCCTTGCTGGTCCTCCTGGACCTCTGGGACCACCTAGTTCCCCTTTGGTAACCCTGGGACTTCCTGGTGAACGTGGTCCTCAAGGCCCTGTGGGTCAACAAGGCCCACCAGGGCCTGCAGGTCGAGACAGGTCGCAAGGACCCCCTGGACCTCCTGGTTCCCCTGGCTCCTCACTTCCAATGCACAATTCAGAACCTTTGAGTCTAATAGTATTAATAGTACAGGTGATAGAAACCCAAATCCGAGCCATAACTCAAGGGTGTTTCTTATCTCTAGAAGGCCTTCCAACTGACCCAGATTACTCTTTAACCAACTTATTGGATGGCGTGGATAATGCTCATCATCAATGCGATGCTAACCGAACTATGCAAGAAACTCAGTTTGCAATGTTAAACGCTCAAATTGAATGGTTAACTGTTAAATGTGGAGTACTCAAGAACAATCAGTAAGAGATGCTCACTGCAATTTCTAACTTGAATTAACAGCCTGCAAATGATCATCTTGCTCAATGTATTCACAATTTATATAGAAACTCAATAATTTAAGGCAACAAGTTGACCAAATTCCCACTAAAGCTCACATCCCAGAATCCAAGCCCTCTGAAGCTGATCTGGTAATGGTATTGAATGTACATGTTTTGAGCAATGAACCCACTACCTTCAAACCTACCTTTAAGGATAAGTTTGAGCCGGGTGAAGGTAACATCCGTTCATTTCTCTTTGTCTATGAGCGTGCAATGGACGGGGCAACAGATAAACAGAAAGTATGGCATATTACCTCTTGCTTAAGCTGGTTCACTCAAGAAATCATGGTTCCTCACCTAAAGGTTTGCAATATGTGGGCTCAAGTGAAGACCGCCCTTATTAAGGATTTTGGGAGTGATTAAATACTCTCTAACCAAAAGCAAGCCTTTTTAAATATCCAAACTAAACGATGAGAGTCAATCCAAGATTTTGCTAAGAGATTATATTATGAGGCCTAGACTCTTGCTACTTGCGATTGGATTACTGTAGATAATGCCATATTATCTGTAATAAGTGCGTTTGCTTCTTGCACTCAGTTACTACTACATTTTAATACACTTATAAAGAAATTTCAAAGCTATTCTAAACATCGAAGAAGTACTCATGGAAATTCCTAATGGTGTGGTACACCTGACCTCAACTAATAAACCTCATTCTTATATTCATGCAATGCTGCCTAGACCCAAACCTAAACTGAAGAAGGAGCCCTGTACTTATTGTGGTCTCATGGATCATGTGGAATCTCAATGTTGGAAAAAACAAGAAGAAGAGTTGAAAAAAGAGGAGTCAGCATAGGGTATGAGGCACATTGTTCTGACCTGCCTCCTGTGCCTCAATCAAAACCTTTTAACACATCTAAAGACTGTTACATGATATCCGCTCCTGGTGAACTTGATATCCCTGATGAATAGGTCAACAAAGATTATTTCTTCTTACGCTTCTGTTTCTTCTTATAATTTAATTCGATTGTTATTTTCAATCCCAAACTTTGGCGCTGATGTGACCCAGGCGGAAGTCATCGTGCATAAGGTAAAAGTTTTGGCTATCATTGTTATGGGATCGCCCATCAATGTGATCTCGTCCAGACTTATGAAAAAAATCAAAGTGGCGCCGGACTTAAACAATTATCAAGACTATGGAACTGCTGGTCCTTCATACACTAAATCTATAGGAGCTTATTCTTCACTTCCAATGCGCTTTGGAAAGTTGGTTAATTCAGCCCCTGCATTAGTGTTACACAACAACTGCTAAGACTTGCTCTTGGGAACCAAATTTATCATTGATTTTGATGCGATAATCAGTCTTGAGGACAATTATCTTTCTTTAATTGGATACTGAGTACCTTTAATTTTACAAGATGTCCCCAATAGCAAAGGCAAACTCAAATAACATGTTTGCTTATTAGAATATCCCACTTCTATCTCACGTCTTGAGTACCAAATTTTGGGACTGAGGACTATACTTCCTCCTCCATCAGCGTGTGCCAAAGAAGGGAAGCCTTTATATTTTAGCAATCCGATTACTATTCCTCCAGAAGATCAGGTCATAATTGATACTGGAGTACAAGTATTTGTACCTGCTGATCATGTATTAGAGATCTCTGGTAACAAAAATCCCTCTCATTTGGAGGCTTTAACCTGCCTTGATATCCCTGATTCCGCTTACAATGGTACTGTTTTAATATTACTGGCTAATCTCTCTTCTTGACCTATGCGATTAAATTGCAATAACCCCATCACCTAAGTGTGGCCTTCTCCTCTAAGTGAATTTTATCCATCTCAGGATGTGGAATTTACGTGAATTTGGGCTGGAAGATCCCCCTATCATTGCTAGAATTGATGTCAAGTTTGGATATTCACTCACTCCAGAACAACAGCATGAAGCTTAGGCTCTGATTGAAGAGTATGCAGATATTTGCATAGGTCCTGGAGATTTTTGGGCTAATGAAAGATGTGCAGCATCAGGTGAAAACCAGGAATACTCCCCCTATTTGAGCTCGGTGATATCACAAATCTAAAGTCAAGGAGGCTCAGTTTTCAGTGGAATTGAAACAACTCCTCAATGCGGGGCTACTAACACCTTCTAAGAGTCCATGGGCTTCTCCTCTACTACTCATCTGGAAAAAGGATGGGGGTCATAGAGTGGTTATGGACTATCATCAGCTCAATTCTGTTACCCAAAAGGATTCTTATAATCTACCTTGCATTAATAATTTATTGAGACTATTGTCTAGGTCACAATACTTCTTGGCTATGGACCTTGCGAGTAGTTATTGGCAAATTGACCTGGCTCCAGAAGGCCGTCAAAAATGTGCTTTAATCTCTAGTGAGGGGTTATTGAAGCCCACTCATATGCCACAGGGGCTTTATAATGCCCCTGCTACTTTTCAGCAAGCCATGGATGGCTTGTTTGGTGATTTGAAACTTTCTTGTGTTTTGGTATACTTAAACAATGTTAATGTTCTCTTGAATTTTTAACGAGCATTTGGCTCAATTAAAGAAAGTATTTGGTTGTATGCATCGCACTTCGCTTAAGCTAAACCCATCCAAGTGTGCTTTTTTTATACTGAGATGGAATTCTTAGGTCATAAAGTTAATCACGACGGGATTTTACCCTTATCTAATAAGATACAATCTATTTTGGATATTCCTGTTCCTATAAGCTTTTGTAATATCCAAGTGTCTTTAAGGATGGTTGGTTATTACTGACAATTCATCCCCCATTTTGCTGAGATTTCAGAGCCTTTAATCTACTTATTGCACAAGAAAGTCCCTTTTATATGGTAAGAATCACAGCGGCAAGATTTCAATCTTTTGCACCAAACCTTAATTAGTGCACCTATTTTATCCCATCCTGATTTTTCCAAAACTTTTATTTTATTTACTGATGCCAGTGATATTGCTATTGGAACCATTCTGGCTCAACATGATACTACCCTGGCTGATTACCCCATTGTGTACTATTGTAAAACCCTTTCTAAGGAATAACGCAATTATAATGTTACTGAGAGAGAACGCCTCGCAGTCTTATCCGCCATCATGCATTTTCGCCCTTACCCTTATGGCAAACATTTCACTATCATCACAGATCACGCTTCCTTGAAGTGGTTGCAACAAATGAAGGATCCTGATGTGCCTTAGCTAGATGGGCGTTAAAGCTCCAGAATTATGACTTTACAATTCAACATCGTTCTGGAGCTATACATCAAAATGCTGATGGACTTTCTCAATTACCTATATTAACGTTATTCTCTGCTGAGGGGGATCTCATCTATGACCTGATTGGTATACCTGAGCTCTGGTATCGTGAATATCAGGATGTTATAGCGAAGCTACAATCCTTAACTGAGGATACTCAGGTTAAAGAAGGTTCATTATACAGGAATTTGGGATCTAAACGGTTGCCCTTTATTTGGCTCTTCGCAAGGACTGATAATATTATGGAGGCTCATCAAACTGTAGGACATGGATCTGTCGCTAAGACCTTACAGTGGTTGAAAGACCATTGTTATTGGGATAACATGCTGGAATCTGTACACGATGTGTTGAAGACTTGTCTAACTTGCCAACAGCAACGTGGTGGAAACTGATGCACCAACACATAATTGTGGGACCCTCAGAACCTATTTCTACTATGAGTATAAATCTGTGGGTCCTATTCCTACTGCCACTTATGGACATCGATATATTATATTATCTTTTGACCACTTTATAATGAATTGAAGCTATTTCAGTTTCCACGGTCACCGCTAAGGCTACTTCTTCCTTCTTTTTAGCAAGTTTTTCACCAGGCATGGTAGCCCAAAAGTTCTGTTATCGGATAATGGGACCAACTTCATTTCTCAAGTGGTATACAAGCTTACTAAATTAATGGGTACTTATCAGTCATTTATGTCATCTTATAATCCTTCTAATAATGGTGTGATCAAACAAGAAAATGGTACCATTGTAGCCATTCTTTGAAAGATGGTCTCCAATGATCCTAGTAGATGGAATCTCTATTTGCCTAGTGCAATGTTAGCTTATAGGTTTAGCCATCATTGTATATATAAAATGTCTTCTTTTATGGCTCTGTATGATTGGGATCCTATTCTACCCTCAATTGTACAACCTATACTTGATGAGGCTACCCCGCAAACTACTGATTTAGCTATGAGGAGATTAGCTGATGAAATCATCCAAGTACAAGCTTTATCTTCAAGTTTGCTTGCTGCTACCACCTTAAAAGAGGGAACAAGAACCAACGCTAAGAGACCTACGCTACCAGAATATCAAGTCTTGGATCTTGTACTCTTCTATCATCATGGACTGGGAGGAAGAATTCTCAAACTTGACACCTTATGGGATAGTCCTTACCATAATTATCTATCATAGGGGTATTGAATACTCCATTGAAGCTATTGATACTGATACTGTTATAAATAAGGTGCATAGTAGATTTCTTTGTAAGTTTGTGCCCCTAGGCAAGACCTTGGGGGCATTGTTGGGGATTCAACTACAATGACCAAAATTACTCAAATTGAGATTTGATATCTTGTTTATGAGATTGTAAATTCCATATCAGATATAACCGATTCTTGGATAGACCAATGATCAACCTTTGGAGTTATCAACCTCCTCTGAAGAATGATGCTAAGCTATCCAATGAGGCACAGCATAATACCAGAAGGTACAGTCTCATCTAATAAGGATTTTATCAGATCTGACCATTAAAAGTATGGCATTAATAATCAGCAATATTGGCCATTTAATAGGAAAGATCTTACCTCAGGTGCAGCCCAAAAATCCTCATGAAGAACTCCTAACCTACCCATATATATATCCCTCATTTCTAACGAATAAAGTACCTCTATTTTTGTCTCATGTATCTTAATTTTGGTCTATTCATACAGCATTCTGTATTTCCATTTGGAATCTATTATAGAAACAGATTTGATAACTTCGTTGCACTTGTGTCTATCTTCACTAGAGCCACAAAACTAATAGTTTTGATGCCCTCATAGTGCCTAGTTATCATAGTTTCTACCAGAATTCCAATAAGTGGGTAGTTTTTCTGGCGCTCTTTCAGGAGTTTATCCACAAGGTATAAAAGTATGTTTCATAGCATCATAAAATCGTATCTAATCCTTCCTCTGCTGCTTCATCATTTTTGATCTATATTCAATATTTGAAATTTTTTGGTGGTATATTTGTTGCAAAAATTGGTTATGTAAAGCTGTTTTTCATTTAATATTACATATCACATATCCATTTAAACACAGGTCTCATTTTTTTATTATTGTCATTATTTTTAATATCCATGACTTAAACTGTCCATGTAATCTATGCATCCAGGTAGGTTTATTCTCAGTCATACTGCCATTATTAGACCCAGCTCATACCACTAGATATAGAGTTTACTTTTCTTCATTATTCATCCTGTTTTGATTTCTTGATAAAATAATTATTTTGTCTCAGGGGAGATTGATGGTTTTACTGTGGCAACTTAAGATGTCCTTGTAGTGAGCACCAGATCTTGGTTTTTCAGCAAGAAAAAGTTGAAACTAATTCAATTAGGGCTCAGAAATGACTGAGTTGGACAACTTGGGTTGAAATATGGTTGATTTAAACTACTAACTTCTTTTTTGGGATGGCACTTGGTAGCAAGATGGCTTCTGAGAAGCGATGGATAGCACTATTGTGTCATTAGGGTCTGTGTATATGGTAACTACCTAGGTCACAACCACTAGTCACTATAATTGGGACTATGCAAAGGAACGTAAAAAGTACATTTATATAATATTATAGTATAAGATATCTTTATTAGGTAAAAAGATGATACTTAAAGTATCAGGAGAAAAACAGGAATGTGATGAGTGATAGTTGAATACCACATATGATGGTGGAAGATGATACAGGAAACCAGGAGGTGATTTCATAGTCCAGGTTCAGTGTTGGATTAGATCAGGATTATTATCAAAGGCTGGACTGAGAGTATTAATGGTAACACAGTTAAGTAGTTCTCAAGATCTGTCATTAGAAATCCAATAGTTAGTAAGGTATAATGTGACATAGGGGATACTGGTCAGAATAAAGGAGTTGAATACTGAACATAACTTCAGGCTTGATATCAAGTTGATTTTAAGTTGGTTTTTGAATTCTTCTCTTTCATTGGCAAGGAGCACTAATTTGGCGATTTATCTGAAAATTTACTTAGTAAGGGCTCAGAATTAATAGGGAAAATAGCCCAGTGGTCAAAAATATTAGTTTATAATGATTTTGGGCTTTAGGCTTGATAAAACAGCGGTTGATAAATAATAACAATGTTTTTGGGGATTAGGCCCAAGAATTCATCAATTAACAAAAAATGATAAGTTATCATGCCATATTCCCAAGAAAGCACTGAATGTTAACTAAGATAATAATAAATGTAAACTGAAGTCATGGGAAATAACAAACAACTCATGAACCTTAAATTGAGTCTTCATCTAACTTAGGGAGAAGCCTGGAATTCATGTTACCATTAAATGAGCCATTGAATTTCTCTTCCCATGGACATCACTTCATGACATTTTTCAATAATCTTAAACTCGCTGTGCCCAACATAATAGGCGTGGGTTGGTGGCGCCAAAGATCAGTGGCTATTGACATCAAGAAGAACTTGCACACCATCAAAACCTTTTAACCACTCAGGCTAGATTCCTCTTCTTTTTACCCTGAAAAAATGGAATGCAGTGGTAGCAAGAGTAGAGTACTCCTTTTCCTGACGCCATAAAAGATTGGCCCACTATTTCATGAATACTCAAATCATGCAGAATAGTCTTTGAGAAAATGGGGTCAACTTCCCGCACTTAATTCAGAGTTTGACCTGTACTTTTGCTTGGCAATGGATCTCATCAAAATCAACTTCCCCTCTACCCATACAGTTCTGCCAATGACAAAGCCATAAAAATCTTAATTGACTATATTCTAGCTAAAGTGTGGCTAATCAAGAAGGCATCTCCAGTATTAACACCAATTGTTTTTCTGAAAAAATCAGATGTTACCTTGTGACCATGCATAGACTATGGCCACTTAACAAATTTTACAGTTTTTAGCCCCTATCCACTCTCACTTGAGGCTTAAATTATACAAGCAATTCCAAAGTCCAAGGTATTTTTGAAGATTGACCATGTGAATGCCTGCCACCAAGTTTAAAAAAAGAAGGGCAGGATATCTAATGACTATCCGCACATGCTATGGAATTTACCAGCTTAAGCCATGCCGTTTGGACTTAAAAACGTTTCCTCCTTAATCAAAATATTGATTGACCACGCGCCGGGAGATGTTCAATAACCTGTGAAGTGACTTATATTGAAGACATCTTAAATCATTCTTCAACACGAGAACAACATTAGCAAGTCCATGTGGCAGTGACCCCCACTCTCATGATAACAGAACTTCATGAAAAACCCTCAGAGTGCGGACTCTTCAATGTCAAAGTCCATTCCTTGTTAAATCTTATACTAAAATATGGAATTGTCATCACTCACTTAAAAACTTATTAGCCATAAGATTTTGGTCAGACACAACCACACAGAAGCAACTCCGCAGATTCCTAGGCCTAAGCACATTCCTGAAAAGTTATCTACAATAATTTCAAAACTGTACCTCTCCCCTCCACCCCCTGTCAGGTAATACCGCGCCATTCATTTAAATTTAAAAGTGACAGAAAGCCTTTAATGCCATCAAAGAAGTTCTCACTAACGCTCCTGTTTTTCATAACGCCATCAAAAACAAGACATTCATTATAATATGCAATGCCTACAGAATGGATGTAGGGACTGTTCTGCTACAGGAATACAATGAACAAGGACACACAGTGGCTTACTTCTCTAGATAAGTTACTGGTACAATGTTCAGGGGCCATATTAAACCAAGAGCTGTCCGCTATCCCTAGTCAATGATGCACTGGTGATACTTAATATATGGATTAAAACACAGGGTGACAGTGTGCATAGAACACAAGTCACTAATATTTTATTGCAAACCATAGAAGTTGACGCATTGAAAAGCTAGGACACACCGTGACCTCATCATTTTGACTTCAAATAAAAGTTTGTACAAGGCTCAACCCACATATTACCAGACATCCTGAGCCAAAGTTGATCCGTTGGTTCTGACCCCGTCAAAGATAAAGAACAAGTAACTGTGATCCCCTGGAATAAGTATGGCGGAGCCCCCTGCGATAATGGCCTTTTTTGTCACCATCACAACCACTAAGATGTAATCTTAGATTTAAAACCTATAATATAACCAAATGCTGACCATAAGCCCCTCGCTCAAAAACTCCTGTGATTCACTCCCCTTAGAACATACTGAGACCTTCCTAGATGTATTATTGGATGCACAAATGGCTGACCTAGAAGGTCAGGCCCTGAGGGACAATATACTTATAGTGAAAAACCCTTCTGGATGGTACTTTTAAAAAGGTAGAAGCTTCACTTCTGTGACTGAATATAAGTACCTGAGGCCTTATGTCCTATGTCATAAGGGAATTTAACAAACCATGATTATTATGCATTCCAAATTTAAGAAGCTTACTAACCTGATAAAGCTATTGTACAACTGGATTTGGTTACAAAGGATGTGCCTGCCTGGGTGGAGCGCTACCTTGCTTTAGCATGATTATAGATAGACAAGATGAGTTAATTTGAGCTCCTACACTAATTTTAACAAGCAACAGGTCAATGTATCTCTAATTTGGTATTCTTCACTTTGGTCCTACCAACTTGCCAGAAATTTGATGCAGTTATGGTGGTTGTATCCAGGTTCACAAAATATGCCATACTTACCCCATGTCTGACAACAACCACAGCCAAATACATGGCTTGGTTATTTTTTTATCACTACTATACCCTGTTTGTAGTGCTGAAAGAGATGATAAGTAACAGAGGACCATGTTTTGCCTCAAGGTTTTGGGACGCCCATATGCAAAAATTAGGTAATAAACTGTGCCAGTCAATGGTCTGCCTCCTACAGTCAGATAATAAAAATGAAACAAACTAATCAATCAATAGAGCAATACCTTAGATGCTACACCACCACATGTCAAAATACCTGGACGGATGACTAATCCCTAGCTCAGGTTGCATGCAACGACTCCCTCCACTCATTGACAGGATTTCACTAACATATGCTAACCTGGCTACATTCTGTCTTTATAATTGGTCTGCAGATCCTCTTCAACGTTTTTTTGGATGATAGTTTTGGAATGCACAACTAAAAAATACACCAACAATTATAGAAACAGTTTAACAAATCAGCCAAGGATGCTAAACAATTTATAACAGAAGATGCCGCACAGATCCAAACTGTCAAGTTGGCAACCTCATGATTGTGACCACAAAGAACTCCACCTTATGGTTTCATACCAAAACTAGTTTGCAAGAGAACAAAGTAGTTCTCCAACTCAAAAACCTTACTTAATAGATCATTTAACAAGAGCTACTCCACACAGGAAAATACACTCATCATTACAGGCTTACACACTTTCCCCATTTAGAAAGATGAAAGGCTGTCGAAGGTCAAACACATCCAGATAGAAGGGGCGCCCAAGTTTGTGGTGAAAGGTTTATATGCTCAAAATTCAAGTGGGGACTCGATAACTGGTGGCATGGAAATGGTACCCAGCATATGAGAACATCTGGATACCCACCAGAGACTGCACCAATTGCTGAGAGCTGATCAAAGACTTTCATGCTCAGTATCCTAAAAACGCCCGCACCTTCACTTTAAAATTAAACAGCATCATGGCCAGTAAACTTCTCTTACTGCACAGGAACTATTACTTGGCGCAGGATCCAAATGAAGTAGGTTCCATTATCTAAGTAAGGGTATTGTGAAGGTTTTACTGCAGCCATAATGCTGTACAGAACCCTAAACCTTTTTCAGTAAGTGATGGGTAATAAACTTGAGATCATTACTTCTGGAAACATTTTGGACTTATGGCAAATCATTTATGATCACTGTATGGCTGCCACACCTCCCAGACTATTCCCATACCAACCTTAAACTAGAAAACCCATTCACCCTTTACATTACCAAGATTAGAGAAGTTTTTTTAAACATATTAAGAGCATATGTAGCAAATTTTTTAATCTAATCAGTGGATCACAAATGAATTCTCATGATAGTTGTGACTGTAATGCCTTATTGAGTGAAATGCATGGATAAACTATATGGATGCCTGGCATAATTAACAACTCAAAACTTTTGCCACCAAGGTGACCTTAGAGGATACCAGAGCTAAGAAACTATTACCTCCAAAAGTATATAAGGGCCCCCAAATCAAGTTGTTGG
The DNA here is from genome assembly GCA_022478985.1 of Massospora cicadina. Classification (NCBI taxonomy): domain Eukaryota; kingdom Fungi; phylum Entomophthoromycota; class Entomophthoromycetes; order Entomophthorales; family Entomophthoraceae; genus Massospora; species Massospora cicadina. The sequence goes on along the minus strand of JAKSZP010001863.1, from coordinate 3,490 downwards.
ATGAGCCATCATCCATGTCCGATTTTAAGGCCAAGAACATCAAACCCCCTAGGAATAGTATTGACAATTTATGATGGCCTTATATAGCAAGCAGTTGTCATTAAATTTTTTAATGATATTTAAAAACATTCCCCATTCCCTTCCGCACTAGCATAAATGCTCAGCACTCTACCATTAGTAGGGTCCTGGGTTATTTTTTCTATACTTAATAATCAAATTTAGATTCACCAAATTAAAACTATATAAATTTAAGTAAGCCCTTGAAAATTTTGCCCTTTAAAAAACCGCCAAGATCTCTGGATGGCCCCATTTGCTAATAAATTCAGTTATGGCTTTGGCCATCTCAATGGTATTTATGTACTGATATTAATTTTGGAGGACGCCAAGGGATGCTACCTGTAGAGCTGTAATACTAATTGCTCAACTATAGCCGTGCTCCTGATGACCTACAATTTTGATTAGAGCAACTACAACCCAGACTCATCCTGCTGTAATCAAAAACAGGTTGAAGAGAGTCCCAAAAAGGAATTGGAAATAGAGAAGGATGTTGGCGGAGGAGGGATGGGATGAAATGTGCCAACAATCTTTCTCAATATCAAGTACACTTCCATGTCATGGTTGGTTGACTTAATTGTGGGAACTAATGCCAAAGATAAGGCTGGGCGACAGGAGGCCCAGAAGGTGAAACTTCAGGCTCTTCCTGACCTGAAATACACCTTAGACCAATGCTGGGTGCAAGCAAAGCATGCCCAGGTTGGTACTAATGGGGTGCAAAACGCCCAGCCCCTTATCTCAGCCCAGGCACTGAAACGAACAATTACATAACAAAAAAAGATGGTTTGATTCAGTTAATTGAAGAACAAGGGTTCAAATCCCATTTGAGTTACGAAATCTTGATCTCAGGTAAAATACAGCTTCAATCAATCACTCAAGTAAAGGCACTTTCGGTGTATTTTACAAAAACAGTTGGAAGCATTTGTTTATTGGAGCGTCAAGCCTTAGGCACACTTCCGCAGAACCCTAGTTCCCCTAACCCACTTTAAATACGTTTTTTGTGACCAACATTCCTCGTTGGTTGACTTTCTTAGATAAATTTATCCGTTATTTTATGTTTTACTTATGGATCTTTGGGCGAACTTGGTGGCAGACCTTTTTGAGGAGGTCTTCAACTATGTGAGTCACTACATCCTAACACAATTTACCAAAATCCCAGGTTCTCCCTTGGGCCGCTCAGATCCCTTCCAGATCGAGGCACCAAAGCCTAAAAGCACAGAGCTACACTTGATTATGGACTCCCCTCTGGAGTCCACTCAAGCTGTGCTGTTTCTCGCTTACCTGGTATTATATGTCATGCTCTACACCCTTGCCTTGGGTCCATTTTGCACAGGCACTGTTTGAGATGCCTTGTTTCCCATTCTCCTAACGGCTAGTTCCCTAGCAGTGTGGGTTTGCATCCCACATCACCTTGCTGGGAACGAGAGTGTTACAGACACTCTTTTAACATTAGTCTACCAACCCTTTTATTTTATGTGCATGAAAAAAATCCATGTAAGACTTTTGTTATTTGTAAACTGGGTGTGCTGGCCGTTTGTCACTGCCACGTTGGTGCTCACCACAGTTTTCTCGTTTGGTTTTGTTTTTGTGCGTCTTGGCGTTATTCTTGCAACTACCAATTGGGAAGTGCCCACCCTTCCTGCTTGTACCTGGTGGTCTCAGACTTTTCGCGATCCTGTTGACATGATTCCCTGCCTTTCTCTCAAGATTTACTCAGAAATTCAACAGGCCTTGGCTACCCTTAAGCCAAACCCTTCCTTAGGAAATAACAACTTATCTGGTTCCTGTCCGCTTTTATGAGGAGTAGATGTGTTGTAATGGCTGTTATCAGAAGCGACCAATTGGGTTTTTGCCATATTCTGTGCACATCCACTCTTGTGGCGATCCGTGGAGGGCTTGAAGGCATCTTGATGCAACGTCATCCTGACAAAGCATCTTTCCAATCCTTCTACGAGTTCTTTTCATTGAGGCAAGTGGGTCAGCCGGTGAATTTATATTTGGATTAATTTTATGTAAAAGCCCAGGCTTTATCCTTGCCCAACATCGTGAAAATGTTGTTTCTTCGTTCTTCCATGGACCTTTCCATGCGTAATTCCCCAATTTGGATGTCGCCCCCTTCCAAATTCAATCTTTTGATTAAAGCCCTTTTGAGTAGTTTCTCCGCCCCAACCTGGAAGGGGCCATGTGATTTGGCCGTCATAATTGCACCTGGGTTGGCCCCTATAAATACAGTAACCTAAAAGTTGAACGCGCCTTTCACAACGATGGAATCTTATTCTTCCAAACCTTCGAATTTCAAGGAATTCAAAGCTGAGCAGGGTTCTAGCCTTGAGTCTAGAATAAATGTGTCAGCTGATTACGCATCTATAATGTCACCTGTGCTTATCCCTATTGATACCGCATCTCTGACTAGTGATATTCCCTTGAATCGTGAGGTGCCCCCCACTGATTTCCTCCCCATCTTGGCAGAAATCAAGATTTAGGAGGGTCCAAACCTGAATTTATCCAAAAATGAAACCCTGATAACGTTTTTTCTCCCCATCATGTTTCCAAGGGGCATGCCAATGTATCAGTTCTGGGCCTGGGGGCGATGGCCCTAGATAACATAGCACACCAAACCATCAAAGTAGGTGTGAGTTCATTGGAGCCTGAAAATGCGTTTTATGACGTGAGCAATTTTTCACAAAACGAGCCATATATAAGCTCATATGGCCTGGATGAGGACCCTATTCCAGTTTATCAGATTACCCCTGAGAACCCTTATTTAATCCCTACCATGATCCAGGGCACTCAGGATGTGGAAAAGGAGCTTCGTGTTATGTATAATAATATATATGCCCCTGCAGAAGTTGGGGTGGGATATGTGGCTTCAGTAGTAAGAGTGGCCCACTATGCCTCCCCTTCTATGATTCCAAAACATATCCTGATGGCTTGTTCAAGCCAGAGGAAGAAATTTCTGGTGAGATAGTGGCGTTTTCTGCTTTTAATAAATCCCAATCTGGATACTTCTTTTTGACTGCTACCCTTACATCCTCTTTTGGAAAGTTCAGCACAACTATTTTAGTGGATACCGGTGCCTCAAATAACTTTATTGACAAAGTCCTTGCTGACTACCTTGAGTTGAGTTACTCACCAGGTGGTATGGTTAGAGGTGGGGCTTCTCAAGGTATCCCCACACTGAACGTCATGGGGTCAGTTGACTTCCAAGTGGGCTCCTATCTATTGTCCGACCAGTTTCAAGTTATCAGAAACCTCTTGCTCCCCATTAGTTTGGGTGTAGAGTGGTGGCGGAAGTTTGACGTCAGGACTAATTTAAAAGAAAACACTCTATCATTGTCTTTGATAAACGGTCACCAGTTGATTGTTACTTTGTCTGAGGATAACGCTCAGGGCAAATTACCCCATTGGCCCAATGTTCCCAATCCTTATCTTGCCC
>JAKSZP010001862.1:0-60831 GCA_022478985.1 Massospora cicadina | reverse complement strand
TTCAGTTTATGGTAGTTCATAACTACCCATTGACCTCAGTTTTTCTTTTTTATCAGTAGAAGCGGGGATGACCAAGGGCTTTGGGATGGCACCAGCTATCCAGCGTCCAAAAACTGTTTTAGCTCCATCTGCATATGTAACTCCTCAACTTTTGATTTAAAGTAGGGTTTAGATCAGATGGGATGAGCATCCCAAACACCAAAGGTATGCGTCCAATCCTTCATATGCCCATAGTCAGTTTCAGAGTTAGAGAGGATGTCGCTATAGGACTCCATTAAGGTGTGGACCTTGTCAAGCTCAGCGGGAATTAGCTCATCAGAAATATAAACATTAGGAAGAGTGCATATTAATTGGTCTGCGGGTAAGCCCAAATCAGCCATAGACTTAATACAGTGAACTTGTTGAATGTCCTCAATAGGGACCAGAAGGCCTCTTCCAATCTCCGGATCCCTTTAACAACCATGTCCTTCTTGGTGAAATTTCCAACAGGAGATTGATTGGCCGCTGATAAGCTGGGTCTAGCGCGCCTGGCAAGACTCTAGGATCAAGAGGGCTAACTCCTTCAATGCTGATTAAATGCAATAAACAGTTGTGGGAGATTTGAATGGTAATCTTCATGTCAACTACCCTTTGTTCACCCGCCATAACTACTACCCATTTTGAAGCACAGAAAGGGATACCCTCTAGAACATCCACTGATAGAGGAAACAAATTTTTGTATTTCTTCCCGCCGTGGTGTAGTTCAGGAATAAGGTAGAGGAGGGGTATTCCACTGTGCAAGCGTATTCCTTTTTGCTAAGCTTATAGTTAGTTCGAATTAGAAGGATCTCTTAGTTAATCAGGGAGAGATAACCCTGCTTCATGTTATTGATCCCTTCATATTTCAGCATAAACTGTGTATAATGAGTAGATTATAGGTATTATTAGCCAAGGCTACCACTGGGGCTGACAAGATGAGTTTCCCAAATTGGATAGGCAAAGAATAGTATGTTCCAATAGCACATGTGTTGGAGGGACCAGCAGTACCAAAAACTTGGGTGTAGTTGAGGTCAGGGGCCAGCTTATTTTTTGATAAGTTTTAAGGATACAAAATTCACTAGGGATCCAGTGTTAAGGATAGCTGTGATCCGTAGTACGTTAATGACAACCTCTACTTTTGTTAAGATTCTATCCAGGTTGGGGGAAGAGCTGGGACCTCCTTTAGCCGGAGAGTGGAAGATAGACTTTTGGCAGTCTCAGGGTATTTCTTATGGATATACTTCAGGGTGTGCACACTTTGCATGGATTGGATTAGCGAGTCAATGGGCTGGTAGGCGTCACTAGCAGTGTCAATAACCTCCAGACCTCTCAGCACTTGATGAAGATAAGTTCTGCAGGGTATCTATCCATAACCACTCTCTCAGGGTTCAACTTTTCAGGTACCTCCACTTCACCTGGGGCTCCTAAAAACATAATGTACCACAGCATTATAACCCCCTTCAGATTCGTCATTGGAGGGGTTATCAATGCATGTTAGGGAGCCCATAGGGTGTGAGGTAGGTTCAGGGCTTCCCTTATGACAGGATAGGTCCTGGGGTTGCTCCTCCACCTTATTAACTTTTTGGGGAGGCTTTGGAATTGTCACGGCTCAATTTTCAACCTTCAAATAGAAGGTTTGGGCTGCCTCATAGCTACAGGTTACAGATTAGAGTTGGCTGGAGGATATAGCGTCGTGGAGGTGGATGCTTAAACTACGCCAGCTTTGAGTTTATCAGCGGTTGTGAGCCTTGGGGGAAACAGGTGGTTTAGCTTTAGCGACCTGGTCCTTGAGCCCATTATTAGTGGGGGCAAATGTCACCTGATTAGGGGTTTAGGCTTTGGGACCACTTGGAGAGGCTTATTGGATGGCAAAAGATGATCTTGGCGACAAGGTGATGGAAGGGAGCGCTGCCCAGTGACAATAATGCACTCTGATAAACTAGCTTAGGAACCTCAGGTTTGCAGAGCTGTCATGTTTACATGACTTCATTGAGGGAACTAACTGCCAGGACAAGGCTGAACGTCAGGAGTCCAAAAAGGTCAAGCTGCAAGACCTCCTTGACTTAAAGCACACCTTGGACAAACGCTGGGTGCAGACCAGATATGCCCAGGTTGGTCAAAGTGAAGTTCGTGATGCCCATCCATGTGTTATGGCAGTGGCGTTAAAAGGAACTAGTTACCTTCTTAACTATGACGGTTCATTTTAGTTCTTAGATAATGGGGGTTTGAAACCTGTTCATCTTCCAACAGTTTCAAATTATCATGGCTCAGCTTGTAATCAATCACTTGAGTTCGTTCAATCTTGAGCTACAGTACCCTGGCCAATGGTGGGGTGCACCAATTGTTTTGTTTAGGCTTAGAACCATTTTTCCAGATGATAACTCGCCTCCCCTTGTTGAAAGTAAGTGCTTGAGATTAACTTTCCTCGTTGGTCATCTTCCTTATTAATAAAATCCCGTTTATGCTTTTTATGTTATCTTGGGCGAAATGTGCGCAGACCTCTTTGGGGAGGTATTTAAAAAGTCAGTGTTTTATTTGTACAAAATTAAAATCACATATGGTACACCGCTGGGCCGCCCTGGTCCCCCCAGACTGAGGCACCCAAGCACTCCAGCCCATATTACCGCTTGGATATGGATTCCCCTTTGGGGCTACCCAAGTCATGTTGTTTGTTTGCTATCTTGTGATATATACAAGGTTGTACATCCTTGCCCTGTGTTACTTTAGCTCCAGCACCCTCTTCAGAGCTATGCTTATACTAATACTAATTACTAGGTTCCTGGCAGTGTGGCTGTGCACTGAGCACCACCTCGCTGGGAACTGGAGAGTTATAGACACTCTCCTGACATTAGACGACCAAACACTTTTATTATATTTACTTGAGGCAAGCTGACCAGGGGACGGACATTACCAAAGCTAAAAATAGACTAAAAAACTAACGTAACTAGTTGTTCAAACAAAAACGCCCTAATGAGCGGATTGAGTGAAACGCTTTGAAAACCAACCAACCAGGTGGGCAGCGGAAACCGCTTATCCATCCATGATGGAAGGGGAGGGGGGTCGGGGGGCTCATATTTGGCAGCCTCTTTGGCAGCAGCTTTTTCCTCCCATAGTAGAATGCATGTCACGGCAGACAGTAATGGCGTTGAAGCATCTGCAGCATGGGGTTCAATATCTCTAATACTTGGGATTTCATGGAAATTGCCCGCTAGATAAATGGCACTGAGATATTTGGTTAAAGATTTTTCAGCTTTGATGCGGGTGTCTGGGAGTTTAACAAACGTGGCAATGTTTGTTCAGGTTATTTTTGCTTTTGGATTCCGTGCTATAGTTGCCACGTTCTGGATAGCATCATTAACGTTTTTGTGAAGCTGGTTCACTGTGATTTTACTTTTAGGGTTAGGGTTGCAGGGATAACAGGAGGTGGAATTTTTCCTGTGAGCATTGCTACTGATTTAGTGACAGCTTTATGCAGGGGACGACAATCTGGTGTTGCAGCTGCTTCAACTGCAATCTGGTGATCACTGCGAAATGATTGGTGTTTAGCTGTGGGGTATAAAGTTGAGGGGGTATCTGGAATCCCAATCTGCATTAACAAACAGCTCAATTTTCAGAGATGGTTCTTCAATGAACTTACCTGATTCGTCAATTTCAGCCAATAATTCCCATAGGTCTTGGTTGAATTGGATTGGGGAATCAGCGTACGGTTGAGGTTTGGTTGATTCATTTTGAGGAAGCATGGGATCAAACTGGGATCCAATCTGATGCTTGATTGGAGGAATTATTTATGGCATTGGGGTGAGGAGGAGGCTGATTGGTGGCTTCAGGTGCAGCTGCAGCAACAGGCTTTGGGGGTGGGGGAGGTAGGATTGTGCCCCATACCAGAAATCAAGCACTTTTATTTATGTCCACTAGATTTATCTATTTGGGGCTTTCACTGAGTGCAAATTGGGTGCGCATATTGTTTGTCACGGCCTCAATGAGGCGCACCATTGTTTTCTAATTTGGCCAATGGTTGTGGAGTCTTGATTTAATTCTTGCTACCCCCAACTGGGAAGTGCCCACCCTTATTGATCATACATTAAGATACAAACGCTTCACAATCTGGGTGTAGATATTCCCCAACTTTACACCAAAATTAACAAAAATGATAAAGTTAAAATGTTTTTTTCTTGGCACCACATTTTGAATGGTGTAGGTGGGATCATCAAGAAAGGGCCTGGTGATGATGGCCTTGAATAAAGATGTACAACAAGTTGCCAAAATGGGTATGGGGTCATTCAAGTCCCAAAAGGCGTTTTATAACGCCAATTCCTTATCCAAAAATAAACCATTTATCATCTTTTGTGACTCTAATTTGGAACCCATTTCTGTATATCAGATCACCCCAGAGAACCCGCTCTTGACCCCTACCATGATTCTCAGAACACAGGCAGTGGAAAAGGAGTCACTTTTTTAATGTAAAAATGTTTATGAAATTGCTGAATATATGGTGGGATATGTGGCCTCAGTAGTAAGAGTGGTCAACTATTCACTCCATTCTATGATGCGAAAACATACCCTGGAGGCATGCTTATGACTTAAAATTTTTTATGGTAAAGTGTTGGCGTTTCTTCTATAAATAAAGAACATTATTGATAATTTTTGACTGCTACCCTTTTATCCCCTTTAGAGAAAATCAGCACAACTACTTTGGTGGATACAGAAGCCTCTAAGAATTTTATTAACCAAGACATAGCCGACTACCTTGAGCTGAGTTACTTTCCAGGTGATATGGTTATGGGAGGGTATCCTGAGGTATTCCAACTCTGAAAATTATGGGGTTAGTGGATTAGCAAGCTGGCAAATACCATTTGGCTGACCGCTTTGAAGCTAAGAAAAACCTCTTGTACCCCATTATTTTGGGTGTGAAGTGGTGCAAAAAATTTGACATCTAGACCAACTTGAAAGACAATACCTTGTCCTTGACATTAAAAAATGGTCATGAATTAGTTTTCCCTTTTTCTAAAGCAAACTCTCAGGGTGATCTTCCCCATTGGACCAATATTCACACTCTCAGTCTTGCCCCATTGCTGAAACCCTCTCTGGAGGTACCTTTACCTTCCTATTTGGAGGGGCTGGAATCTTTGTTTGATGAGGCGTCAAGATTCTAATATGACTGGATGATAAGTCCTGGATTTCTATGGCGGATTGACCAGGGTATATCAACCATGATTGTTAGTTACAATTATCTGAGCGCCTTGAGATGAGGCGATATTTGGTCAGAAAGGGTTATTATTAGATTGCCTCCAAATTAAGGTGATAAGGCAATGTCGACATTTGATAAATATTAAGTAAGATTGACTTAAGCTAAGGTAATAGAGAATATGAGAATAACATACTCTGCTGGAGTTATTGAAAATATGATAGAACTGAATAGTCTAAGCTAAGGTAATTGTGTTTCTAAAGTTGCTGATATATATGTGAGATGGGGCGATTGAAGGAGGTGGATTGTTAGTAGAAGAGATTGATCAGAACATTGAGTATCCTCTGATAATATTAAGATAAAATAAAGAAGCGTTGTTGGGGCAATTGCTCCATATTCATATATTTATTTATTTGGTGAAGGTCAACTGGGGGACATAAAATTCCGATATAATGAGGATAAAATAATAATAAACTACAAATAAATAAGGACACCACAGATGGTTTATAGCCCCTCCTGTTGCCTACAGGACTACCAAGTTTAGGACTATGAGAGGGGTTTATGCTGACTTATCCTTGGATGCAACATGAGTGAAGGAATGAGTCTATATTTAAGAACCATATATGGAACCATGAATTAATTATCCTTCTGTTGCGTGGGGTCATGTTTCCAAACAATCACGCTTGAAAATGTTCCAATATACGGTAGTGAAAATGATTGATGACTTCTTGGAGGGTAGGCGTTGCTCCTGTAAATGAATCCAATACTATAGTGTGGATTGTCCATAGCGCTATTGCTACTATTAACGCCTGTAAAGATGGATGAATATGTGACTCCATGTTGAGAACAAACATGTTCCTAGCCAAACTAAATGATTGCCCATTGTATTGAAAAAAATAAGCGCACGACCTCTTTCCAGATATCTCCCAATATTGGACATTGTTTTAGGCGGTATTTAAGCTTACATATTGGCCACATATTGTGCTTGAAGAGTGGGCAGCTTTTGATTGTTCTGCCGTGCAATACACTCTCCGCATGCATCTACATACATGTTCCCATATCCTGGGTTGTAGTAGTGAGTGTGTGTATCTCCAGGCCATTCTTTAAGTCTCCAGGCTGTATGGCATGTCCATATGGCCAGGTAATCAATCCTGGAAGTGGTACTATGATTTACAGTTTATTATGTTATCTGTAACTACTTGGTTATTAACTTCTTGTCTGTGTAAATTTTGGGCAACCTCAGTGACTGGTCTGGCCTCTAATGTGAAACTTCCACTCTGCTCTTCTCATGGCTAAAAGTACTCGTTTAAAGTGTACAGGAGTGCTATACAGTCCTGAAGTGGTTGGGTGAGATGCCAGATATTTAATCAATGATTTGGATGATTTGGATTTCTTAATTGGAGCGCTTGTGCAAAATTAGATCTTGCTGCTATAGCTCAATGTATGTCTGGAAGGTCTGGACTAGTCACCTGAACTATCCAGGATCCTAGTATATGGGTCGCTTGCTCTACATATTTAGTTTACCACATACCTCCATTCATTTCTATGGCCAAATAGAGTTTCAAGGTGCATTTGGGGCTTTATTGTTAGACCAAAGCCATCTCTGTATTAAGACATATATCGTGTTAAAAAAGGACGGTGAAAAAGCAGCTGCATGGGCATAAACCACATGATTGATAATGTAATTGGCTACACAACTCGTCCAGTTGACCTGTTTGATGTCCATGCAAGGAGGCAATGCGTTTTGTTATTTTATCTAGAAGTTGATTTTACATCATGTATTGGCGTAACCCCCTGCCTCTAAACATATCCACAAACAGCAGACAGGTCCAGCTGCCGTCTTGGTATTTCTGGAAGTTCCAGTGGGATAATTGATGATCTTCGCCTCCTAGGTCTGATGAGGAGTCTTGATGCTGTTTTGATCTGCTAACCCAAGGTGGATGGCATCCGATGGGTCTGATATTTCCCCAGGAGAATTTTTCAGTTTTTCTGGTATTAAGTGATGCATTGATTATGGATGAGTATTCTTGTATTATTTTCTCAATTATTCGAACACCCTGGTTGCTGGAGATACCCACCACATATTCGTCATATAAATCCATCATTTTGACTGGTGGTTGGCCATAAACATTGATTCAATTGATAAGAGCATTTTATTCCGGGTTAGAGGATTAAGACTTAGATTATGTAGTAGAGGGCTTAAAGGGTCCTCTTGTCCGAGTCTTCTCTGTGGAAAAACTAGGTATTAAAGACCTGCTCCACGCACAGCCATGTTGGCTGACTCTGTGAACAACATCAGTTAGTTTATGAGCCTATTTGGGAGTTTAATTTTTAAAGCCAGGCCCTGATATAAGTCCAGTTCACCCTGTTGTATGCCTTCTGTTGATCTAAAAAGACAAGCGCTCCAGAAGCTTTATATTGGAAGATATTTTTAGCTATGTGAATATTGTCACATATAGATCTTCTTAGGACAAATCCATATTGTGATGGGGATATCAAATCAGTTGCAATTTCCCCTAATCGTTTGGTCACAATTTTTGTGAATATATTAGTGTCAGTATTAGTTAGGGAGATTAGGAGCCAATTGGATATGTTTAGTCTATCTCCTTTTATGAAGAGAGTGACAGTGTATGCTTCTTTACTTCCAGGGAGAAGGCATGTTTCCATAATGACTTATTCATGGAAGCTAAAAGAACATAAGATATGTTAGTAAAATATTTTTTATAAAATTTTTAGGGAAGCCCATCAGGTCCAGGCATTTCCCTCGTGGTGCACTGCGCACTGCTTCCCATAATTCCACATGTGATATTAAGTTAATTAAATTACTGATTTGAGCCACAGTGTTGATACGTGCATTTTCAAGGAATTTTTGATTTTAGCTGGTTCAACTGGGTCAGATTTATATAAATTTATATAGAACCTGTGTACTTGGTCACATCTTTTTCAGGTGTTTCTGCTATGAATGTATCTGGTCGTTAAACCTGTTTGCAGGCTACCATTTTCTTTTGGGCGTGAAATAATTGAAACAATAACTCTAACAGATTTCTACATATTTTAGGTTTTTTGCTCTCTATTGAACACCAACGCAGTGCTGGTATTCATGTATTAATGTGTTTAAACGTGCAGAAATCTCTGACTATTTACATCCCCATCCAGGGAAGTATCCTGCGCATGGGACATTATTTTACAGTTGATTAATTTTAGCCAAGGTGTGTTTAAGGATGACTGACGCTGCACTGTATCTTCATGATGTTTTATGTTTAATCTGATGTATTGCTGATTTTCTAATAATTTCCCAGGTAATCAATGGGTCTGAACAAAAAGGTGTTTGTAAACAGTGTTGAGGACATTTCCTCTACCCAGGATTGAAATTCTGAGTTGGCTAAATTTTCTGGGAGTTTCTAACCACCTTGGTGCTTAATAATTGTTTTTGTTAGTGTGAAGGATGCTGAAACTAATCAGTGGTCAGAAAATTCGATTTTTGTAGTCTTAAACTTATAAATTTGGTATTGGAAATTAGTGGCGCGAGTATTAGGTTTATATGTGACATAGAAATAAGTACATCATTTTGCACATATGCGCGTGTCATGTTCTGCAGGAGAGGTGACTGTTTTAATAAAGGATCATATAGACCCAAGGTAGCTTTTAACATGAAAAGTTCCACATGCCCTTGTGGTGTCTCTGCTGTGTGTGTCCATTGGTCAGTGTCTGGAGAGATCCAGCAATTCATGTCTCCCATTGTGGCAAATGGGGTCCTTCCACATTACAACAAAACAGTTGAGCACAAGGGCCCAAGTAAGGCCCACAAACAGGAGAGTGCAGCTGAAGTCAGGTCCTTCGTTTGTTGTTTTGATAAGCAATTATTGATATATCCTTGGAATATGGTAAGAACTATGCTAATAATGAGGAGAACAGTGTTTCCGCTAGAGAGGGCGTACAAAGAGCAACTGCTCTGTCAAAATCTGAGGAATAGTCCATTTGTCACTCAAAGTCCAGGGTTTTTCTCCAAAATCTTAATAAATAATTTCAAGATTATATATTATTTTCTGATTTTAGAAGTTTTTATTTAATATACTAGAAGATGAGTTTTACCTAACATCTTCATCTGGTTGTATTATGTTAGGAAGCGGGGGATATGTGGGAATTTGTTCCCATGAAGTCCGTGGGCAGTGGGCTGTCCATAGCCTATTTCAAGAATCTCATCCTCCAATATTCCTGTCTGGGCCAGTTCTAGACCTTTTGTTAGGTACCACTGGCGTCAAGGAAATTTTTCAGCATTTAATTTCATTATTGAGGTGAATCAGAGCTCAGCATTTCTGTGTCAATCTTTCACAAACTTTTAAATTAAAATCCATTAAAAGTTTTAGATGACTTCTGATTTGCTTGGCCGCCTCTCTCATTGACTCCCAATACTTCCATTTTGGCATAATTCCGCTTGGCAACTCCTTATCTGCTGAGATTCCCATTGCCGTGGTTCTTGAAATTATCACTCTTGGCATAATTCAGCCTGGCAGCCCCTTATTCGCTGTGCTGCCCTTTGCCATTTGCCCTCATCATTTATCAGTTTGGCAGATTTTGGGTTGGCAGCCTTTGATTGGCGTGATTGTCATTTATATCAGCCCTTGCCACCTCCTCTCCTTTGTTTAATCAATTTGTCAGCATCTGATTCATCAGAATGCCATTTATGAGGGTCATTGTCCTCAAATCCTAAGATTTTATTATTGTTATTGATATTACTAAGAGCCCCAATCCCTGCCTTAAGGGGTTAGGGCTATGTGGCGGTCGGGCAGCGCCTTGAACATCACATCACCCCCTTTAGAGGAGAGCCCCCTGCACCCCTACTATTTCTTCACCATCTGGGGACAGTTGGCGCAATTGCGGCTGTTTTCCAGGAGGATTCTTTTGTTAGGTAGCTAACCCATTTCACTAAGTACCATTGCTTTTTATGAGTGACCTTAGTATCCAGAATCCCCTCCATCTCCTACTCTGCCTCTCCTAAATTGTATGACTGGATTGGCTCCAGCTTCGCTAGTATGGGGCCTTCATATTCATAAGCTGCAAAACATGCAAAACTGGGTGTGCGTGCACTCCTTCTGGGAATTTTAATTCGTACGCCACCTCATTCACCTGTCTGAGGACCTAGAGGGTACTAGGTTGATGCGTCCGACTTTCTACACTGTCCTGGGGGTGTGTAGTGCTTGGAATTTATTAAAGCATAATTTCCATCTTTGAGTGGTGGAGCTTAGGAGTGATGTGCATCTTCCTTCCTCTTCTGAGCCTCCACCGCCTTCTCCAGGTTGGCTCTCAATGTCTTCAGATTTTCCTCATTCTGGTCACTAAATCATCTATCTTAGGGTTCATTCCCCCAGCATGTCCCTCCATCAATCGTGGGTGATACACGTGGTTTGTGAAAAAAGGGGGATATACCAGTTGACAAGTGTGCCAGGTTTTTGCATGCAAACTGTGAAATTATCAGCCATTTGATCCAATGATCTTATCATGTGGTGAGGTAGCACTGTAGGTACTGTTTGAGGGTCTTATTGACCCTTTCCATCTGGCCATCCAATTGAAGATGGTAAGTGGAGGAACGGCATGGTTTAATCTTAAGATTTTCCAGAAGGTGATCCCAGAACCTAGAGATGAACTGAGGGCCCCTAACTAAGATGATCTCGTCTAGGAGTCCATGTAAGGCAAATACCTCCCTCATGAAGATTTCCACCATGCCCTCCTCCATGACCTTAGAGGTGCATGGGAAGAACTCATCATATTTGATTAGTCAGTCCACTACCTCCATGACTTCATCGTAGCCCTCCAAATCTTGGGAACCTGGTGATAAAACCCACGCTAAGGGAGGTCCACGGCTTCCATGTGATCTGCAGTGATTTTAACTTTCCTGCAGGTTTGCTTTGAGATGGCTTTGACTGGGAACAGGCAAGGCAGCGCGCAGTATACTCTCTTACAGTTCCCATTAGGCCCAGCCAGGAGTAGTTCTGGCGTATAAGCTCAATTGTTTCCCCACAACAGGGTGTCACGCCAGGAGGTGGTTATGACATAACTCCATTACCTTAATTTGAAGCTTGAGCGTTGGGACCCTTAGGCGGTTATGGTGAAGGATGAGGCCCTCTCCTTCCTATAATCCTTGTAGCCTTTGCTGGGGTCCCCTCCCTCTATCTCTTTTCTGACCTTGTACCTGTTTTTGGTGCATCGTTGGGCTGTCTGGATCCTCTCTGTCAAGTCATAGCATTCTTCCGGTATTGATGCAAACACCTGGGGAGGGAGCATTATGACCATGTTGAACACGTATAGCTCCTCCTTTGGTAAGGTCATACTTGGTTACTGGCTAAGTAGGTCTGGGAGTAATTTGCTCTCCCCAGGATTGTATTTTATCTTGAATTCATTTTGAGACAGATCTAGGTGCCAGCGGGCTTGTCTCTAGTTCATCCTACAGGGGCTCTTGTAGAACTCCAGGGCGCTGTGATCAGTCTGAACCATGAATGCGTGATGCATGTAAAAACAGATGATGCTGCCACTCATCTATTGCTGCAATGATCGCCAAGGTTCCTTGTCAGAGATGGGTTAGTTTAATTCTGCCGGTAGCATCTTCCTGCTGAAGTAGAATACTGGGTGCTCCAACCAAAAACACCTGGCTGCAAGGGACCGCCTCATTGGCGAAATTGGGCGCATCTGTCTCTACAATGAATGGACAGTCAGCGTCCAGGTGCGCTAGGACTGGCGCTGTGAGAAGGGCCTCCTGATGGCCTGGAACGCCATCTCTTCCTCCTCTCCCCATTGAAAGGGACTTGCCCAGTCAGCCAGGTAAGCGGGGCAGCTGTTTCTGAGAGGTCCTTGGTGAATATCCTCAGAAAAATCACCACACCTAAGAAACTGCGCACCACTGTCATATCCGTTGGCAATATCCACTCCTTCAATGCTGTCATCTTGCATGGGCAGATGGCTGTTCCATTTTTGAATACAATGTTGCCTAGAAAGATACTGAGCCCTTGTAGAACTCGCATTTAAAGGGCTTCAATCGCAGCTTAGCCTTGTCCAGCGCCCTGAGGACCTTCTTGACGTCCTCCATGTGTGTCTCGAAAGACTTGGAGAACACCAGGATGTCTTTCATATATGCGACACAGCATTTCCCAATCAATTCGCCCAGGCTTGGGCAATGGTCCTTTGAGATACGGCTGGGGTGTTCTTAAGACTAAACGGCGTGACCTTGTACTAATATACCCCTAGGTGGCACTTGAAGGCCATGTATTGTTGGTGCTCAGATACCACCGGCACTCAGTTGAAGGCGTCAAATAGGTCTAACTTTGAGAACACTTGGCTTCCAGCAATCATCTGAGAGATGATCGCCATCAGCGGGATGGGATAGGGGTCCATTTTGGTTATTGCGTTCAAATGAAAGTAGTTGACACAGGGGTTGAGCACCGCCGTTAGCCTTGGGGACCAGAAGAATGAGAGACGCCACTGGTGATTTTGAAGGCACAATCTTCCCTCGCTCCAACATATCCTTCACGTACTGGTCTAGGGCTTCCTTTGCTCTGGGGTTCATGGGGTATACTGGGCTTCCTTTTGAGAGCTCACCATCCCCATTGAAATTGATCAATAATGCAAAGGGGCCCTGTGGAGCGCAGGTGGTGGCAACGCTTCTCTGGAAAAGGTGTTCATAGTCTCTTAATTCCTCTGATACCCTTTCCATCTCCGCCCCAGGTGCACAGAGTTCACGCCAGGCCTGCTCCTTCCCAAGATATGTAATTCTAATGTTATAGGCTCGTGATCCTTGTGGGTTAAGCGTCACCTGGCCCTCCTCCAGATAAAAGTTTGGGGAGTCTTTTGCCACCATCTCATACCCAGAACAATGGGGTGGGGCAGGCTCTGGATAGCGCAAAAGTCTTCCAAGAAGTGGTGGGTCCCTGTTGAAGTTTTAATCCTTAGCTCAATCTTCCAGCATCCTGAAAACTTGGGGTTGTCCGCAATGGTCATAGCCCTTTTCTTGCATTTGTACTTTCATTTTCTTGACAAACTCTCAGTCCAGGTAGTTTTCTTCAGCTCCAGTGTCCGGTAGTGCCCACAGTTCCTCTAACTTGATCCTTTTCCCTTCTTCTCTTTCGCACAAAGTAAACTGAATAAACAGATAGGAGGAACTGTTTCCTTTATTTAGCAAAGAAATGTAAGCGGGGATCAAGCAAAGGTTGTAGGTGCCATCTATGACGCTGGGAGTTTCTTGTTTAGGAGCCGCAGGGCGTGGGAAGTTTCACTGGGGCCCACCTGCTCTTGTTGCCCACATGGTTTGAGATGGGTTCTGACTCCGCACATTGTACACGGAATCTACCATGGTTCCCAAGAACAGGGGTCCTGGCTTGGAACAAAGCTAGCTGGTCCTCTACCTGGGAGGCAATAGTGCCCTCTTCCTCCAAGGTTGCCCTCAGGCGGGTAGTAGCCATAGCTGTGAGGATGTCTGGGCGAAGGTTATCTCTAAACATTCATGCGAGATGAGAAGGAGTCACTTTTGTGGCTTTGGCTAGTGGCCAAAACAGCGAGTGTACTCCTTGATGGCCATTCTCCCTTGGCTGAGGGCCAAGAGCACTGACCAGGAGGCATTTTGAGAGTCTTTGGGGTGGCGGCTCTAAACCAAATTGAGGCAGTCCTCCAGAGAGGTTGGAAGGAATGGCTGTGCTTCAAAGAGGTCTGTGAGCCAGATGGACAGGTTCTTTGGCAGGTCCGCTATCACCTGGGTGATCTAGAGGGATGCTACCATTGTTCCCCAGTGGCCACAGTGAGGCAGGCCTGCAATCTGATGCAAGGGAAGGTTCCATGCACAACACTCAACTCCTCCGGGGTCAGTGCTTGTCTAAACTCAGACGTTGTGTCAACATGTTGAACAAAAGCAAGGTTCCCTAAGGAGGGGAGGAGGCGAGCGGCTTCCCTTAACAGGAAAAGGATGAAAAAAGATAACCATCAAGAGATTATGTATGTGCTCTTACCAAGCGGGTAGGGCTCTCTCATATGATTTCCCCATCACACCCCATAAAAGGGAGATGAGATTAAAAGAACTTCATCTAATGTGACAAACGGGGTCCTTTCATGTTGCAACAAAACAGTTGGGCAAGAGGGCCAAATAGAGCCCACAAACAGGAGAGTGCAGCTGTGGTCAGTTCCTTCGTTTGTTGGCTTGATGAGCAATTATTGATATACCCTTGGAATATGGTAAGAACGACGCTAACACTGAGGAGAACATTATGTCTGCCAGAGAGGGCGTACAAAGAGGCGACTGCTATGTCAAAGTCCATGGAATGGTGTATATGTTGCTCAAAGTCCAGGGATTTTCTCCAAAATCTTAATAAATGATTTCAAGATTTTAAAAATTATTTTCCAATTTTATAGTATTTATTTAATATATTATAAGATGAAGTTAATCTAACTCCTTCGTCTGGTTGTATTATGTTAGGAAGCCAGGGATATGGGGGAATTTGTTCCCATGGAGTCTGTGGGCAGTGGGCTGTCCATGGGCCTAATTTCAATAATCTCAGTCTCCTAAACCTGTCTGGGCCCGTTTTAGACCATTTTTTTAGTACTGCAGGAATTATGGAAACTTTTCTGCATTTAATTTTATTTTTAGGGATGAATTAGAGTTCGCCATTTCCATGTCAACCTTATCAAAAACTTTATAAATTAAAATTTAATAAAAGCTTTCTGGTGACTTCTTATTTGCTCAGCCGCTGCCCCTCCACTATCAATACTTCCATTTTTTGGCATAATTATTCTTGTCAGCCCCTGATTCTCTGGACTGCCCTTCACCATGGCTCTTGATATTCTTGACTAGCAGCAGATTTGGCTTGGCAACTCATGATTTTCTGAGCTGCCCATTGCCGTGGTTCTTAGTGTTACCGCTTTTGGCATAATTTGGCTTGACAGCCCCTGATTTGCTGAGCTGCCCTTTGCTGTTGCCCTCATTTTTTTTTAGTACTAGATGGTCCCAACCCAAGGGGGGGATTCATCGATGTTTTGCTGTTGCCCTCATCATTTCTCATTTCAGCAGATTTTGGGTTGGCGGCCTTTGCTTGGCCTGATCGCCATTTACGTCAGCCCTTGCCACCTCCACTCTGAGGTTTAATCAATTTTGTTGGCATCTGATTTGTCAGAATGTCATTTACAAAGTTTGCTGTCCTTGAACCCTACAATTTTATTATTGTTATCAATATTACTAAGAGCTCTGATTCCCGCCTTCGGGGGGTTCTGAGCTATGTGGCAGTCAGAAGCCCCTTGACCATCACACCCATGATGAAAGTGCTTACTGGAAGATAGAGTTGTGTCAAAGCTGATAGAAAATCTTGACTCTCCATTGCACAGTTTGGTGCATACACGCTGGCTATTATGTGAACCTCTTTGTGCCATGAAAAGTAACAACTATACACGGCCATTTAAAAGAATTTTTATTAATAAATTTAAAATTTTGGTTCATACGTACTATCACCCCACAGTGTTGTGAACAAAACAATTTTTTTGGAAGAAGCATATTTCCCATGCCTCCTCCTTTCCCTGTGGACAGTGGGTTTCCTGCACCATCAGGATGTCCACAAAGGGATTTCTCAAGAGACTCAACTTCTTGGCCTAGGATGTTAAGCTTTGAGTCCCGCTATGTCTATCATCCCTATCTCTATTGAGACACCCGGTGCACCTCAGGAGCAGTTAGCAGGGCCTCTTAGCCCTACTCCTTAGCCCTTTTTGCTCACCTTTGCATACTTAGAGGTGGCATAATGTTGAGTTGTTGTTAATGTATATTCTGACCCTTTAGTTACCGCTGTTTTTGTTCCTTTCCTGCCTTTGCTGGCTTTCAATATATCATTGCAGTGAACTTGTGTGTTCTAATTAATAACATTTTTGTTTTGCGCATTCAGTTGTTTATTTTCACTCTTTATTGGGTTGTACTCACCAATTTTGGAGTGTGTGCCAAATCCCTGTGTTGCCACATTTGCTTCCAAATCAGGTTCCACTGAATCCAGAATTGTGTGGATTGGTTGCTTGGTTTTCTGTGATATTTGATTGGCTCATTGTTGCAAGTTTTTCCATGTCTTCCTGAATCTAGTCAGGCAAAAATGGATGATTTTGCTGAGGCCATTGCCTTGGCTGCGGCCAACTAGTGAGCTAATTTGTCCATTTTTATGCTCCTCTGGGGAAATTAGGTCAATAAATCTATATTGTCCAAATTCTCCTAGTTGAATGCTTGTGTGGTATCAGTGATTTTGGCATACTCTGAGTCATCTTTGCCTATTTCTTATCCACAGAATTCATTTCTCTTAGGCCTTCTTTTATGGGACAAGTATGAATCTTATGCCCAAAGGCCTGAAAGTGGTTGCATATGGGTAGCGCTCTTCACTGTTACACAGAACAATTGGAATTTTTTCCTGTCAATAATAAAGGATGCAATATGGGGGATTTTTGTGATATCCTCCACTATATCAGGTTTTGGAAATAATTGCAATTGCCTTCCCAGTGCTAAGGGTCAGTATCAGCAGAAATCTTTCCATCTCAATTTTTTATTTCTCCATATGATTCCAAGCACTCCAAGAGATGATGTTCAACTACTGTACGGTCCAGTGTAGTCAAAAAATATAGGAATAATTTTGGATTCTGTCCAACGTGTACGTTTGGTCATACCAAACGTTGACCATTGGGAAGGTCAATAATTACTCTGACCTTCACGGCTTTGTTTGCTTTCTCTGCTGTCTCAAACCCAAGTTCCACTTAACCACCGCAGATAGTGTGGTTATCATTTACACATCATGTGGGAATAAATTTTGTTAGGTTTCACCAAACTTTTTCACATTGCCAGTGCCTCTGTGCCCAAAAATACATGGATCCTGTGTTCAACTGACGACAGCAGTTGGGAGTGGGACAATACCATGTAACTTCAGTAATTTTAAAAAATCCACAAAATACACAGGGTGCACCACCTCAGGTTTTTTATTTTTACTATGGTTTTTGTTTACTCCTGTGCGCTTGGCGCCTTTGGGTGGTTCAGATCCAGGTCTGCTACCCTTTAACGCACATCCCAATTCTGCCCTTGCTTATTATACATGCTCATCTCACCTTTTGTTGATTATCAAATTTTTCTGTTTGAATCAAAACGTTTACAAATAAGTGATAGTAATCTGAAAGGAAAGCATCCATATTTATATATTTTAATTTAAGTGTTTTTGAGGCTGATGATCTCTATATCATCATCCTATCGCTCAGTGGGTTTGACCCTGTGCAAACCTTTACAACGTATAGCCAATATATTTCCCAAAATTATAAAATTGGTGCTCACTACAGGGGGCCCATTGAACAAACCACAAAATCAAACATTTTCCAATTTTGCAGCCATGGCATATCTGGCCTGCACCAAAGGAAATCTTCTCAAATCGCTGCATTTGCTGAAAATGCAGAAATCAAGCTGTTTGTGGATGAAGTACTAAAAAACAAGAAGTGCTCCTTCAGGAGCATGATGAAGTAAAGATTCAACTTGAAAGTTCAGTTAGTCAGCTGAGTATACTTGGACAAGAGAATATGCAACTTACCAATCACCTGGAGGACGCAAATGAGTGACTACACTGCATGGAGAGGAAGTTAAAACCTAACTTTTACCCACCTTGTCCCCTTTGGGAAGCAGAATAACTTGAGGTCACTTGGAAAGGATCACTTTACAATGACTCCAAGTCTAGATACCCAGCTGAGGTGCTTTACTCTGAATACACATGCAATGTGAGCTGCTTGACTCGTGATGGCAGCTCTGGGGATAATTGTGTTTCAACCAACCAAACCTCCATGTGATGGCAGTCTTGGCCACTGAAGAGCCTTACACCACCCCTAGAGCTGCTGGCCCTTCCAATCCAGCTCCTCGCCAAGATCCCAGTTATAGGCCTCAAGCAAACCACAGTACACTCATAAGACTCGAAGTTATTAGTGGGAGGAGTAGGTCTGCATTGATAAGCTACCTCTGTTGAACCACAATGGAAACATCCACAGGTTCTTCAAATGGGTTGAATTTGCGGCGGAAGGAGCCTCCAATCAGCATAAGGCTAAATTGCTGATCTTCGCCTTTGATTTTGGGAGTACCAACCAAGTTATCTGTTATCTTCCAAGCAGCTCCGTCACATATCAAGAAGTGAAAGATACAGTGCTGCAGTTGTTCAGATGGTCTGCAAAGATGCCACAGTGGAAGGCTGAGTTCATGACAATTGGGTTCTAATGGAATGAGACCCTCACTTAGTTTGATGACCAACTTATGGCGTAAGCTCATGTGTTAATAGGAGCAGGTGTTCTAGCTGAAGCTAATGTGTGCATCTCAATGACCTCTACGGTAAAGTCATACTATGAGCTGTACAATGTCATGACTCCAATTTTGAAGGATGACGTGCCCCTGCTCATAATTGTTCAGTCTTTGCACCAGCTATCTGCTAACTTTCCCCCACCTAATACTGAGCGGAAACTTACCGCTGCCATTACTTAACTTTCTTATTTGGGGGAATTCACTCAACCTATTCAGCTTCCACCTAGTAACCTTCGGCCTTATTATCATGCGCCTCGCCCTCAGCCAAAAACTCCAAGCAGTTAAACTTCCACCCTGGACCAGCTTATAATCATCAGCAGCCCAACTACTGACTTAGGGCTAATTACGCCAACTGCCAGTAGTAAAATTATTGGCTTGTCCAATTTTTACAAAAACCATGGGCGCAGACCCCATGGGGTAAATTGTTTTGAATGTGGTCACCCTGGCCACCTTGCCCAAAGTTGCCCCAACCATCAGGTCCACTACATAATACATGATTCATGTTACCAGGGAAAAGAGGGAGTGGACTAGAGACAGGATTCATTATTGTGACAGACAGGGTCTCTGAAAACTGCCACAAAGCAGTTAGGCAAGAGTGCCCAGGTGAGTGCCCACAGGCAGGATAGCCCTGCTGTGGAGATGTCCCTAATCCGACTGTGTGGAAACCACTTTACTACGAAAGTTTGGGCTACAGTCAAGACTATGCTGGCGCTCAGAAGGAGGGCCTGACCCCCCAAGAGGGCGTACAAGGACTGGATGGCCTTGTCAAAGTCTGAGCTGCTGTCCATGTGTGTGTTTCCGGGTTTTCTCCTAATAAACTGATTTGCAAATGTGAAAACTTATTTGCGAATTTATTAAGTTTTTATTTAAATTATAGAAGATGAAACTGTGTAAAGCAGTTTTGCCTGCTCAAATTTATACTGAGCTTAGTGGGGAAGAGCAGGTCCTGTTCCCCGCGGAGTCTGCAGGCATCTTCCCAATGATGGGCCCTATTCAAGAACCTAGACCCTTAATTCCAGCATTGAGGCCCATTCTCAAACTCGGGCAGGGTACCCTCAGGGTTGCAGAAACTTTTCCGCATTTATTATTCAGCTTCGATTTACTCTTGAAGCCTGGGCTGTTCTCTTCACCCATATTCCTCAATATTAGTTTGTTGTCTTTTTTGGGAATATTTTGTTCAGCGACATCTGGTTGGCCAGAGTGCCATTCGCAAGGATTTTCATCCTTGTCAATACTCCCACAAACGTCGGATTTGGCTGCACCTGATTGGCCAGAAATCTGGGTCCAGTCTGCTCCCACATTGCCGCATTTAGTATAATTCATTTTGGCCACATCTGGTTGGCCAGAGCGCCATTTACAAGGATTTTCATCCTTGTCAATACACTTTTGGGCTTCAAGCTTGGCCATAACTGGTTGGCTGGAAATTTGTGTCCAAGGGTCCAATCCCTTGTCTCTGCATTTAGTAAAATTGATTTTGGCAGCATCTGGTTGGCCAGAGCGCCATTTCCGAGGCTTCCCTTTCCATCAGCCTTACATTATATATTTAACTCTGATTTTGAGGCATCTGATTCATCAGATTGCCATTTACAAAAATTGGAGTGGTTGAGCCCCTCTCCCCTGGCCTCGACTATCGCCCTAGGGAAGACTGGGGTAATGTGATGGTCAGGCAACGCCTTGACCGTTACAATTACCTTCTATATCCCAACCCAAACGTCCCACCTGAACCTATTGTAGTTAATTTGGCGGAATTCCCTCATTATGACAATGGGATCCTATATCAGCAGCCAGTTGGAGGGGTGAATTCATTGACATGAGCGCAAAACAAGGATACAGTGGAAGAAGGACCTCAAAAGCAACTGGAGCCTTATGCCTGTAAAATGTTTGACCAAATTTCTACAGATGATCCAGATACATCCTCTGATGCGCCTTCCCTGAAGGGGGTAAACGTCGCCTTCCTTATGGACACTATTATCAAAGAATACCCTAAAAATGGTGAGGGTTTTTGAGCTTCTTGGAGAAAAAAGATCCCTTAGATGTCCACATATTAAACGATCAAAATTAATCTTACTCTGAAGTATATACTGTGACTTTGTTGTAGCAAAAACTTGTTTCCACTCTATAATAGATAAGGGCGCTCCAGTTAACATAGTGTCCACTAAGTTGGTAGCAAAGTTGACATTAAAGCCTGATAAGGAACATCACATGGTGTTTGGAACCGCTGAATTGGAAAACATGGCCTCTAAGGGAGCGTACAGTGCACTTCCATTCCAGTTTGGGTCCATTGTTGTTGTAGCTCCGGTGATAGCATTACCAAACAATAATTATGATCTGGTAGATAAAACTGATTTAATGCAACAATATGAGGCTGTCTTTGATATGACAATGGAGACATCGTAATTCTGTAGCAGCGGATCTCAATTTACTTTACTTCCAGAAGAGTGCCAAAGGACTTGGTGTACATGGGGCATATCAACCTTGCCTACTGTGATGGGGTGGTTCCAGTTTGCTACCATCGACTGAAGAGGAAGACTCAGTCCCTTCCCCAGCAAAGTATGAATATCAAGGGCTGCCGCTATGAGTTGCTGGAGCTATATCCATTCCATCTGGTCATCAAGTAGTAAGCACTGAGTTAGAGGTGGAAGTGCCAGCTGGGCTTATGAGGAGATCCTTGGCCTTATCAGCAGTCACTGTTTGAGCCTCACGTGGATCCAAACATAGTTCTTCAGGGTAATGTAAAAATTAAGGTTTTGGTAGCAAATCTGCAGCATGAACTGATACACACCCACTAACACTAAATAGTGTTCTTTTTACATCTGATCCCAGCGTAGAAGGTCCTCCAGGTTCATGAGTTTAGTTCACTGGATAAATTTGTTTACCCTTCGAACCACAACTCAGCGTAATGATGGTGGTACCACGCAAAAATTAAATAGGGCTATCAGAGGAACAAAAAGAGCTGGCGATAGCTTTATTCCAAATATAAAAGAGATCTTTGCTGTAGACGACCACAACTTAGGGTGCGCATGAGGAGTGGTCCATTTAGTGGACACTGGGGATCATCCACCATCAGATCTTGGCCATTCCACTGGTCAAAGGCAGCTGAAGGGGTAGTAACCGAGGAAGTTGATAATTTGCTTGAAAAAGATATGCTCAAACCATTAAAGAGTCTTTGGGCTTCACCTGTTCTGATTGTCAAAAAGAAGGACGGCACCAACTGGGTAGTAATAGATAACCAAAAGCTCAACAGAATTACCAAAAAGGACTCATACCCCTTGCTGCGAGTTGATGATGCCCTGGATTAGTATGTAGGAGCTTGTTACTTTTAGGTGATGAAATTTAATATCTGGTTACCAGCAAATTGAGTTGCCTGTTGCAGAATAGGAGAAGTGCACCGTTATCACGTCTAAAGGGCTTTTCCAACGAGCCAGTTATGCCTCAAAAGCTATGTAACACGCCAGCACGTTTCAGAGGACCATAGACCCCATTATTGATGACCTGAAGCTGTCATGTGAACTTGTGTATCTTGACGATATTAATGACTTTTTGCATACAATCTATGAGCACCTTACCAATTTGGAGGAGGTCTTCCGCCAACTTGCAGAAGCCAACAAAAAAATTAAGCCCTGTAAACGCCATTTTTTAAGGGCCAAATTGAGTGCCTTGTGTTTGTGGTGGATGCGACTGGGCTGAGGCCCAAACCAGCAAAGTAGAAGCTATTTAAAAACGACCACACTAAGCAGCAAACACAATGTACAGGTATTTTTAGGGATGATCAGTTACTACCAACACTTTATCCCCAACTTCAGCTATATCAGAGGTCCGATGTTTGAGTTATTAAAAAATGATGTCAAGTTTAAAATGGATGGAGCGCCATCAAAACTCCTTTGATACATTGAGAATGGTGTTGATCAATGCGCCAGTGCTATGCTACCCAAATTTCGAAAAGGAATTTATTTGTACAGATGGATGTGTCCCTTTCTGCTGTGGGGGCAGTTCTGTCCCAAAAAGGTGACGAAGTGGAGGAGAACCCAGTGGCATACTGCAGTTGAAGTCTGAATAGCCACAAATGTAATTATACTCTGACAAGCGGGAGTGCTTAATGGTGATCTACACTTACAAGCAATTAAGAGTATATTTGCATGGTGTAGAGTTCAAAGTCATAACAGATCATGCCTCGTTACGCTGGTTACAGAACCTTAAGGATCTGGAGGAGTGTCTAGCTCAATGGGTCCTTAAACTGCAGGCTTACAATTTTTTGATTATTCACTAACTGGGTGCCAAACACTAGAATGCAGACTGCCTATTGAGATTACCAAACATTGCAGTGATGGCAGATCTAAGCGACATTATATATGATAAGATGCTTAGTGGTAAGTACAATGATGAGCCGCCGCAAGTCATAAAGGCGTTGAATGAAATGCAAGCTGATACTTTCCAGTGGAATGGTAAGTTGTATAAGTGGATCAGTGATTCACCAGTGAAATTTTTTGCCCCTCAGCACGACCTAATATTATTATTAGTGCACATAGGGCCATCAGCCATGGTGGTGTGTGTAAGACAATAATTTATTGCGGCCTTAGTATCACTGGGAAAGCATGAACTTCAAGGTGCTTGATACTATCTCCTCCTAGATTGGTGTATCCTCCCTTTAGGTTGGGGCCACCTAGTACTAAAAAAATATACTATCTCCTCCTGCCACCAGTGCCAATTGGAAAAGCCGTTCCACTGGAAAACTTTGTACCAGTTAGTGAAGCCCCACTTTTCTTGGCATAGGGTTTCCCTGGATGTCGTTGGCCCTCTGCCAATTGGAGCTAATTGGTCCAAGTATATCCAGGTGGCAATTGACCATTTGACCAGGTGGGTTGAGGCGCGGGCCATTCGGGATCTGGGGGTAGAACTGTGGCTAAGTTTGTAATGAAATGCACTATTCAGAGTCATGGCTGTCCGCAGTTCATCCTTACTAATAACAGTACTAATTTCACTTCCC
This sequence comes from Massospora cicadina, assembly GCA_022478985.1. Taxonomy (NCBI): domain Eukaryota; kingdom Fungi; phylum Entomophthoromycota; class Entomophthoromycetes; order Entomophthorales; family Entomophthoraceae; genus Massospora; species Massospora cicadina. Next base: position 37,326 of record JAKSZP010001862.1, on the reverse strand, counting down.
ACATCCTCCCAAAGCTTAATGAGCTGATGGCCATCCAAGGGGTTTTGAAAACCCCATACCACCCTGAGTCCAACGGAATAGTTGGGCGGGTCAATGGGACTTTATTGAACATACTCCATTAATTACTAGAAAATTGACTCTCAGAATGGATTTCCCTTCTGACCACCGCCGACTTTGCCTATAATATTAATTATCATTCCACCATGGGGAAGAGTCCCTTCCAATTACTATATGGATGGCACCCTGCTTTTCTGGAACTGCTATACGCCTGTGTAGAAGATACCAGCTGAATGAATCCCCATCATTATTTGATGACCCTAGCCAACATATTAATAAAATTGCAAACTAAAGCATACTCGTTCAGTTTAGCCAAGAAGATTAAGGCTCAAGCTGCTGATTAGGTATGGCGTAGTGGGTTAGGCCAGTTCAAAGCTGGGGAAATGGTTCTATTCCATGATCAACACGGTTTTGGGTGGAAACACAAGTTGGCCAGTATCTGGATTAGGCCGTTTGAAGTTATTGAGAAGATGGGAATGGATGAATATACTATTAAGGACCCCACAAGAGGTCAGATAATCAACTGAGTGCACGCCAAGTTCCTCCAGGCATATAAGCAATAGGAGCCTGATCATCTAGTCAAGGGGGGGTAATGTTGCAATTCTGATATGACTGGATGATAAGCCCTAAAACGTTATGTTGAAATGGATGGAATCTGCCGAGTTTGATATGAGTTATGAAATTTGAGTGACTCGAAATGAGGCGATATTGGGTTGTTGGGAAATCGCCTCAAATTAGGCAATCATGAAATTAATTAATGAAGAATTGATGAGACCAATGAGATATGGCGAAGTAAATTACTAAGCCATGAAAGCAGTATCATCCAAAGATCACTATGATATAAGCGAGATGAGATGATTGAGAAGGTAGGTTGTTAATAGTTTATAGTGAGCGGAACAGCAAGGATCCTCTGTATTTATATATTAAATAAAAATAGTGTAGTGGGAGCAAGTGCTTCATATTTATTAAATAAGTCTACTTGTTTGTTTCAAGGACAACTATCATCATATCGTTGGTCCTATTGCTCAGTTGGCCAAACTCTGTGCAAAAACCCTAAGGCGCATCTCAATGATTCTGCCAATTTTATAACAGGGCCTCTTCATCAAACTCAAGTGGAAACCGCTATATCTTGGTTAAAATTGATCATTTCACCAAGTGGGTTAAAGCTGTTGCTCTTCCCGCTCAGACTGAAAATCTAAAGCTACCTTCATAAACCAGTACATCTTCACCTGGCATAGGTGCCCCCAGGATTTCCTATGTGACAATGGGAAAACTTTACTTCCTGAGTGAAAAACTCCTCGCCACTTCTATGGGAGCTTAACAACTCTTCTCAGCCCCCAATAACCCATCCATGAATGGTGCGGTAGAAAGAGTCAACAGTCCCCAGGTCTCATATTATGCAAAATTGTCTCTTCCAACCCTCTCCACTAGGATCTCTATTTGCCCAGTGCACTCATGGCCAACCGTATTAGCTATTATAATATCCTCAAGATGCCCCCCTTCCATGTGTTATATGGGCGAGAACTGGGGGTGCCAGCATAATTAGCAAAGGATATTTTCTCTTATTGTACTGTTCCTGACCAAGCCATGAAAGAGCTGGCCCAACACAGCATCCAATTACAATCAGAGCACATGACTAATTAAGCTAAGATTGTTACAAAAGAAGGCAAAGCTGAGAATGAGCTCAGGGCCCCTCTTCCTTCATTCCAAGTATTCAACTTGGTACTATTTTACCATACCTGAATCATTTCAGGAAGTGAATAGCTTGGCTCTATCTGGAAAGAGCAATTCTCAGTCACATAAAAGAGAGGGGATGTGTATTCTATCAAATCCCTCTCCTCCAGACTCATTCTCAACTAAATTATGGCCGCTTCCTTCAGCCCAATCACCCCCAACATTCTAGAGGGGGTAATGTTGGACATTTGCAAACTAGACTTCAGAATAAGGATGTTGTGGGTGAATTTTGGCTGAATAGAGGAAATGTTGGACTTTTATGAGTCTGCAATAAGGAGGAAATCAAATTTAAATTTAAATTTATTGCGGGGAAGGCCGACCATGGGACAGACACTTCCAAATATGACTCAGAAGAGACAAAACTTAGTACCAGGGGAGGCACCCCAGAGAAGCGATGCTATCTCTTGTTGCCAGCGGGAAAGCCACTTATGGGGAGGGGGAGGAAACATGTAGGGGCCATAGTCACAATTGAGCACGTGTGGAGGAGGGGTCTGATTTGATGAACTAGACTGGGAACCAGGAAGAGACCAGCTGTCGGCAATGCAGTGGGAGGTATCCAAACATCCATGCTTAAAAGTGGTCCATCAAATGGGACCGGAATCTGTGGACCGCTTCTGGGAGGATGGGGGTGGAGCCTGCGATGGCATCTAAGACAATTGTGTGGATGGTCCACATGGCGATTGCAACCACCAAAGCACTAAGGGAGGGCAGAAGGGGGGAGGCCATTGATAGAGCGAACATATCTCTTTACAGACTGAAGGGATGCGTTTGATCCTGGCCCAGAAGACGTTGAACTTCGCGCCATATCACTTTAGAGGTAGGGCACTTCTCCAGGCGGTGGAACAGCGTTCCATACTGGCCACACATGACACAGGATGTGTGTAAAGAGTTAGAGCGCTCAGCTGTACGATACACCCGCCTCAGGCAGCGCCACACATGGGAGCAGACTTGAGGTTGCAACAGAGGATGGTGTACATATTTCCAGATATTTTTTTGGGCCTCAATGGAGTAAGGGATGTCTATCATGTCCAGGTAGTCCACCCTGGATAGGACATGGGGTCGAATGGGGATCAAGCCATTGTGGATGGGTAGCCCCTGTACCTCTTGTGTGAATTGGGGAGAGGGGCGGCCTCTTTGGGTTGTATGTCCACTAATATGAATTCTCCACTCAGCGCTCCGCATGGAGAGGAGGATTCGTTTGTAGTAGGTTTTAGTCCCGTGAGGACCTGTGGCTGACGTATGTGAAGCGAGGTATTTCATCAGGGAGTGGGGGTTCGATGGATTGTTGAGGCCCAAGGTGCGAGAGAAGTTGGAGCGGGCTGCGCGGGACCAGTGTTGGGAGGGGAGTGTAGGGGTGGTGACAGCCGCAATCCAGGTACCCAGGATCTTGGCGGCATGGGCTTTGAAGTCAAGCAGGCCCATGCCACCATGATGTTGGGGGCCAAACATGACCTCTAGCCACACTGGTGGAAGGTGGCCTGACCAAGGCCATCCTTTCAGCAAGGCGTACAAGGTTTTGTAGAAGCTTGAGGAGAAGGGGATGGCGTGGGCTCCAAACCAGACTTTGGAGAGGAGCATGATGTTGGCTAAAACAATCCTGCCATTAAGGGAAGTAGGGTTGGCTCTGAGAGAGGAGATTCGCTTCATCACGCTGTCCAGAATATGGCACTCCATTACTGCTGACGCGTATCCTCCTGCCTCCATCCACACGCCCAGATGGCATACTGGTCCTATGGTAGGACGTGGCACGAAGAGGAGCACCAGTGGACGGTGTGTTTTGAATTAGTAGGGCGAGGACGTGGGCGAGCAGATGGGCTGGGTTAGGAACTAATTTCTGGGGTCCAGCAGTTCTGAAACTGACCAAGAAGGATGATTTTGGTTTTGGAAGCGTTCAGTGCCGCGTTGCTTAACTGGGAATACTCCTGGATGAGAGCTTCAAGCGCGCGTGCATCTTGATTATTAGACTCCCCCACCACACAATCATCTGCAAACGCCATTATCTTGACTGGGGCTTGGCCTGGCACGTGGACCCCAGTGAGTTGGGCATTCACATTTCGCATTTAGTGGGTCATTGCTGAAGTTGTATAAGAGTGGGCTGAGGGGTCCCCTTGTCGCAAGCTCTTTGAGGGCGGACTACTTCCGTTAGGAAGCCAGGGCCATGCACTGCCATTGTTGCAGATTCTGTGAGCAGCATTACCCAGTTGATGAAGCGAGGGGTAGGCGGAATTGATGGAGGCAGGTCCTGAGGTATTCCAAGTTTACTCTATCATAGGCCTTTTGTTGGTCCAAGAATACAAGTGCCCCAGAGGCTGTGGACTGGCATACATTAGCCACAGAGTGCACGTTATCCCAAATCGACCTTCTGGGGATGAAACCGAATTGTTCTAGGGAGATGGTGGCAGATGCTACAGTCCCTAAACGGTTAGCCATGATTTTTGTTAAAATTTTGGTGTCTGTGTTTGTTAGAGAAATGGGGGCCAGTTGGCTAAGTCTAGCTTATCCTCTTTCTTGAAGAGTGTGACAGTGAAGGCCTCATGTCCTCCTGGTAGGAGGCGCGTTTCCATCATGCTTTGGTTGAGTGAAGCGAGCAGCAATGGGAATATATATTTTAAATATTTTTTGTAGAACTCATATGTAATGCCATCTGGGCCTGGGCATTTTCGGTTTGGTGCACCATAAATGGCTGTCCATAATTTGTTTGGAGTAATTAAATTCATTATTTCTGGGTATCAGAAAATGGAGTGGATGTGGGCTCAGTCAAGAAATTCTGCCACTCAGGCCAGCTGAATTGGGTCGGAGCAGTACAACTTGGAGTAATACTTTTGCGTTTTGATTGCCACTTCAGCTGGTGTGTCCGCAATGGAATTATCTGATCTTTGCACCTGTGTGCAGGCCACACTCTGGCGTGGTGTGAAAATTTTATAAATAAATGTGCGGTGCACTTGTCGCCTTTTGTGATGCGTGTGGCCCTGTACTGAACACAAACCCGATGTTTGTGTTGTCTTTTGAGTGCATTGAGGTGGGCAGCTGCCTCCGCCCACTTCTGTCCCCATGCAGAGCTGTATCCTGTAACTGGGATGTTGGACTCCAAGTGTGCCAATTCTACCAGAGCACGTGAGATAACCGCTGATGTGGCTCGTGAGCATCTGGAGGAGAGATGGTGAGAGTAACAGATGGTGTCATCCTTGAAAGTTGCCCATGTGGAAATGGGGTCCACGCAGAATGGTGCAACAAACTTTTTTGCCATAGTTGCCTCTTCTACCCACGTGGAAAATCCTGGTGACCTGAGCTTGGGGGGGTCGGATTTTGTGCCAATGTGGGGCCTTAGCAGCCATGACAGGTAGGTGGTAGGTTAGCAAGACCAGTCGATGGTCAGAGAATTCCAATTTTATTGTCTTGAAGTGGGAGATGTGGGGTTGGAATTTCGCCAGCATTAGAATAATGTCAATGCGGGTCATGGACCTTAATTGGCCGTTGTGGATGTGGGGCTGTGTCATGTTTTCAAGCAGTGGGGCATGCTGCGGCAGCGCATCTATTAACCCAAGGGTGGCCTTTAGAACGCATAGTTCTACGTGACCCTGGGGGGCATGGGGTGAGAAAGGCCACTGGTCCGTTGGTGTGTTTAGCCAACAGTTCAGGTCGCTGACTATGAAGAAGTCTGGGGGTAGTGGGAGGGATTAGACTGACAAGAAAAATTCCCGACGCTCACATGCACCATTTGGGGCATAGATGTTGACGATTGCATGTTCTACGTTGGCCCACGAGAAGGTGACAACAAGCACTCAGCCATTTAGGAATGTTTCTGAGGATAAAAATTTGAAAAAAATTATTATCCAGAATTAGCACCCCACAGTGCATTGACCAAAAGGATAGGGATGGGAGGAGCATTGTTTTCCAAGCTTCCTCAGAACCTCATGGACAGTGGGACTCCAGGATGGCCAGGATATCCACAGGTAGATTGTGTTGTAAAAAACACAGTTTCCTAGCCTGGGATGGGGAGGCCTTGAGTCCGGTGATATTCAATGTCCCTATGGTAAAGTTTCCCCCATCACACCTTAGGTGTGAGGGGGTGGGCACCCAGGCCCACCATCCTCTTCTAGCTCCCCGCGGGCCTTCACAGCAGTGTGGGTGTTAGCAGCAATGCTATCGGAGTTTTTGTTGATTATTGCAGAAAGAGTCACGTTGGCTTTAGCCTTCACTTTTTGTTTTCCTGACATCAGACGAATTTTTTGCGGTGCGGGTGAGTTTGGTGCACCGTTGAGCAGGTCAAAAATTTTTTTTCAGTTGGGATGGGTCCCAAGTCAGTTTTAACCAGAGCTTGGGTGCAACGATTGGGTGAGATTAAATCTCCCATCGGATCCTCAGATTGAGTGGCCCACTTGGCATGGGCTTCCCAATCTGATTGGTTGATGGATTCCCAAGTTGCTTCTGCCATGAAGGTCTCCATGTCCTCCTGGCGTTGTGAGTGTGGGATAGTGGTGGTGGCTTTGGCCGCTTCTTTGGCCGCGGCCCTACGGGCCTGTTTGGCCTTCTTTCACTCTTGTGGGGAGATAGGCTTTACCAGTAGGTAGCAGCCTTGTGCTCCCCACAGGAAGGCCTCCTTGGTGCTTGCGGTTGGTTCATAGTGCGCCTCTCCGCTGGCCATGTCTGCCAAGGGGTGCTCTTGGAATGTGACGCCCTCCTTGATGGGGCATGCATGTGCCTTATGGCCAAACGCATCACAGTGGGTGCAAATGGGGGGCGCGCTGTCCACGGTCACCAGGAATGGGTGGGTGGTATGCCCTGCAATATCAATAAAAGTGGAGTGTGGGATCTGGGTTAGGTCCTTTGCGATCCTCTCAGTTGGGGTCAGCACTGCAATGGCTTTGCCGGTGCACAGGTGTGGCATCAGCGTGAAGCGTTGCATTTTGAAAGATTGTATTTTGCCATATACAGCGAGACCATCTTTCAGGTGTTGTTCTAAATTGTCATATTTTACCGTAGTAGGCAAGAAGTCAAACGTGAGGAAAATTTGGTTCAATTTTGTCCATCTGGTGCATTTAGTTTGATGACCCGTTGCCCTTCATGGAGGTTGACCACTACGCACACTGCTGCAGCCTCATCTGCTGCCGTTTTGCTTTCGAAACCCTAGGTCCAGCCAACCGCATGACATGGAGTGAGGTGCAACGTACACTGCAGTCAGGAAAATTGTGTGTACATCTTCACAAAATTTTCCCATAAGGCCATTTTTTGGATGTCCAGAAACACGCGGACTCTGAATTCCACTGACGAAAGTGGCTGGGAGTGTGGCGTGTTGATGTACTGGTTGCATCGTGCTTGCCATGCAAGTATCTCCAGGGAAATAGTGACCGCTGGTTTCTTAGTATTTTTGTCAATTCCGCCAGATTCTCCGGGGCGTTTTTGAACGTTGGAGGCCGCGGGCCTTCCACCTGCTCCTCTTACCTTGCTTGCCCAACTGCTCCCTGACATGAGCGCAGACTAATCTCCTCTGTGAGATTATCAAACTAGATTAAGTCTTGAATTGAATAGGTTGCAATAGTGATTGCAACGAGAAAGAAAAATTTTTAGTATGAGTGATATTATGTCCCCCCTAACAATCTTGAAGGGGACAATGTTGGACAATTGCAGGTCTAATATTGTGAGAAGAGCGTTATGAATGAATTTTAAATTTTTAATTTTGAAAATAAATTCAAAATTTCAAATTTTATTTGGGAAGGCCAACCAGGGGACGGACACTTCTGATAGGACAATAAACTAATGAAATGAACTTCAGCGAGAGGAGGGCACCCCAGAGAAGCAGAAGCTACCTCCTGTTGCCAGCGGGAAGGCCAAATAGGGGACGGACACTTCTGATAGGACAATAAACTAATGAAATGAACTTCAGCGAGAGGAGGGCACCCCAGAGAAGCAGAAGCTACCTCCTGTTGCCAGCGGGAACGCCAAGAAAATGAAGGGGGTTGTGTATGTAGGGGCTTGTGCCACTATTGAGCACGTATGTAGGAAGGGGTCTGAACTAATAAACCACACTGGGAACCAGGTTGTGACCTTCTGGCGACAACGGGGTGGGAGGTACCCAACCATCCATGCTTGAAAGTGGCCCACAAGGTGCGACTGGAACTGGCGTAGAGTTTCCTGGAGGGTGGGAGTGGAGCCTGAGATAGCATCTAAGACAATCGTATGGTTAGTCCATATAGTGATTGCAGCCACTAAGGCATGGAGGGAAGGTGGTAGTTGGTAAACCATGGACAAAGCAAATTTATCCTGAGACAGGCTGAAGGGCTGAGTCTGATCCTGGCGAAATAGATGCTGTACCTCACGCCATATCGCCTTTGAGGTAGGGCACTCTTCCAGGTGGTGAACCAACGTTCCATATTGGCCACACACGATGCAAGATTAGTGAAAAGCGTTAGAGTGCTCGGCAGTACTGTATACCCATCTCAATCAGCGCCACACATGGGAGAAAATATGCGACTGAAGAAGAGGGTGGTGGGCATACTTCCTTATGGCTTTCTGGGTATCGATGGAGTAGGGGATGTCCAACTTGTTCATGTAGTCCACCCTGGCTATGATAGGAGACCTCATGGGTAACACTCCGTTCAGAATGGGTAGTTCTTGTACTTCCTGGGTGAACCAAGGAGTAGGGCGCCCCCTCTGGGTGGTGTGCCCACAGATGCAACTTCTCATCTCAGCGCTCCACATGGAGAGGAGGATCCTTTTGAAGTGGGGTGACGTCCCATGTGGGCCCGCAGCAGAAAGATGTGAGGAAAGATAATTTAACAGAGAATGGGGTGGGCAGGATTGGTGAGGCCCAGGGCATGGGAGAAGTTGGAGTGGTCTGCGCAGGACCATTGCTGGGCTGAGATCGTAGGGTTAATGACGGCAGCGATCCAAGTGCTAAGGATTTTTACAACATGGGATTCAAAGTTGAGCAGGCACATACCACCACTATGGCCAGGGCCAAACATGACATCCAGGCGCATTGGCGGTGGGCGGCCTAATTAAAGTCACCCTTGCAGAAGGGCGTATACTTTGACTTGAATAAACAAGGGTAAAAAGCGATGGCGTGGGTCTCAAACCAAACTTTAGAAAGGAGCATAGAGTAGGATAGCACTACCCTGCCTGTAAGGGAGGTCTGGATGGCTTTAAAGAAAATATGCGTTTTATAACGTTATCAGGGTATACTTTCCATCACCATTGAGGCGTACCCTCCCGCCTCCAGCCACACCCCCAAATGGCAGACAGGGCCAACAGTGGGGCTTGGTACAAAGGGGAGCACAAGTGGGGCAGTGTGGGGTGGGCAGGGTAAAAGATTCCGTGGGCATGTTTTTGAAGCAGGAAGAAATTGGGGCTCTGGGGCTAATCGGGCTTATTACCAACCAAGGAGAACAATTTCGGTTTTGGAGGCGTTTAGTGAAGTATTACTTACCCTGGAGTAAACCTGGATAGTATCTTCAAGTGCGCGTGCATCATGATTGTTAGACATCCCAACCACACAATCATCAGCAAACGCTAACATCTTGACTGGTGCTTAGCCTTGCACATGGACACCAGTAAGGTGGGAATTCACATTTTGAAAAAGTGGGTCAAGGCTGAAGTTATACAAGAGTGGGCTTAGAGGGTCCCCTTGGCGTAGGCCCCTTTGAGGGAGGACTACATCCGTGAGGAAGCCAGGGCCACACACAGCCATTGTGGCGGATTCTGTGAGCAACATCACCCAATTAATGAAACGAAAGGGGAGGTGGAACTTGTGGAGGCAGGCTCTGAGGTAATCCCAGTTGACTCTATCATAGCCCTTCTTCTGGTCTAAAAAAACAAGTGCTCCAGAAGCCGTAGATTGACAGACGTTGGCTACGGTGTGTATGTTATCCCAAATCGACCTTTTTGGAACGAAACCAAGTTTGTTCAGGGGAAATGAGAGCAGAGGCAACAACCCCTAGCCGGTTTGCCATGATTTTAGTAAAAGCTTTGGTGTCTGTGTTAGTGAGTGAAATGGGGCGCCAGTTGGCCAACTCCAGCTTATACCCTTTCTTGTTCAACGTATCGTGAAGGCCTCTTGCCCACCAGGAAGGAGGCGCGTTTTTATAAGGCATTGGTTCATTGAGGCAAGCAGCAAGGAGGAAAAATCTTTGAAATACTTCTTATAGAACTCATAAGGGATGCCATCTGGACCTGGAATTTTCTATATTGTGCACCTCAAATGGTGGACCAGAGTTCATCCTGAGTAATCAAATTCATTAACTCCAGAAAATGGGAAATGATGTGGATATGTGCTCTTTTGAGAAAATTATTTACTTTAGCCAGCGGAACTGGTCAGATAAATATAATTTGGAGTAATAGTTGTGTATTTTGATCGCCACTTTAGCTGGCAAATCTGTGACGGAGTGGTCTGGCATTTGCACCTGTGTGCAGGCCAAGCTCTGGCGCGGTGCTAAGAATTTTCAAAAAAAGTAAGCAGAACACATATCACCTGCTGTTATATGCTTTGCTTTATATTTAACACAAACCCTATTCTTATGTTGTCTTACCTGTACATTAAGGCTAGCGAACACTTCCACCCACTTGTGACCCCAAGCTGGGCTGTAGCCTGCAGCAGGGACATTAGACTCTAGGTGGTCCACTTCTGCCAACATGTGAAAAATGACTGCCAAGCCCACAAGTAATGTGATGAGTGGTGGCGAGCCTGGAAGATTGTGTTCGCTTTTAAGGTTGACCAGGTGAAGATTGGGTCTGAACATAAAGGTGCAGAAAACTCTGGATCCAAGGTCATGGCTTCCATTCATGAGGAAAACCTTGGCGACACAATCTTGGTAGGGCGTAATTTGCATCACTTTGGTGCCTGGGCTACTGGATTGGACAAACGGAAGGAAACTGATAGAATTCTGTGGTCAGATAAATTGATTTTCGTCATGGTAAAGTGGGAAATTTGGGATTAAGATTTTAATGGTTTGAGAATAAGGTCAATGATGGTCATGGACCTTAGCTGGTCGTTGTGCAAAGGGGGCGAGACATGTTAGTGAGTAGCAATGCATGATGTGGCAGAGTGTAGAACAACCCTATGGTGGCTTTTAGAATGAAAAGTTCAACGTGCCCCTGTGGGGGTATAAGCGACAAGGGCCAACAATCTGTGGTTGGGTTAGTCCATAAATTCATATCGCCAACAACAAATGAGTAGGGGGGTAGCAGAAGGGAATTCGATGACTGAGAAGAATTCCCAGTGATCTTGTGACCAGGTTGGGCATAAATGTTAATGAAAGGGTGCACTTCGTCATCCCATAAAAAGGTGACTACAAGGATGTGGCCATTGAGGTACAATGTTGACAAAATAAATTTAAAACTATGATTCACTCAAACAAGCACCCCACAGTGTAGTGACCAAAAGGAAAGGGAAGGGATGAGCATGGTTGCCCATGCTTCCTCTGCATCGCGCAGACAGTGGGTTTCCTGAATGGCCAGGGTGTCCACGGGTAAATTATTTTTTAAAAAAACTCAGTTTCCTAGCTAGTGATGTCGAGGCCTTGAGTCCAGCGATGTTCAATGTCCCTAAAGTAAAGGCACTTTCCATTGCACCTTAGGTGCGAGGGAAGGGCACCCAAGCCCTTCAGCCTTCTCTTTTTCAGCATATCGCTGTATGGCAGTGTGGGTATTCTGTGCTATGAAATATGGTTCAGTATGGGAAGCTTTATCTGTGGGGTGTATATTGGTTTTTGCCTTCTGCTTTTTCCCCACTGTGGGACGACTTTTTGGCATTGTGTGCACTTGCAGTGCACCATTGCATAAAGGTCAAATATCAGCAGGCTATTGTGGAGTGACTTGGTTACAATTGATACTTGGTAGCATTGGTTGGGTGAAATCAACTCACCCATCGGGTCTTCATCTTGGGTGGCCCAATCTGATTGGTGAAAGGATTTGTAAGCCAATTCTGCCATAAATGACTCAATATCCTCCTAGAGCTGTGTGGGCGGGATCATGGATGCAGTCTCGGCCACCTCCTTGCTGCCGCCTTGTGGTCCTGCTTGGACTTCTTACGCTCCTGTGGGGACACAGGTTTTACTTGAATATAGCACCCTGGTGCTCCCCACAGGAAGGCTGTGTCAGTGTCTATTTCCAGTTCATAGTGGGCGTCTGCACCACACATTGCTTCTGGGATTACTTTGGTTTTGGTAATGTCCTCCTTGGCAGGGCAGGTATGGGCTTTGTGGCCAAAAGCGTGACAGAAAGTGCAGATAGGAGGCGCGCTATCCATGGTGACCCTGAATGGGCAGGAGTCTTGTCCATTGTTTTCTACAAAAGCGTTATGAGAGATTTGGGTCAAATCTTCCGCTATCCCCACAGATGGGATGAGAACAGAAATTGCCTTGCCTGTGAACAGGTCTGGAATGAGCATAAAGCACCGCATCTTGAAGAATTGGATTTCCCCATATTAAGCGAAACTAGCCTTCAGGTGGTGCTCCAGCACGGTATGCTTGACTGTAGTAAGTAGGAAGTCAAAAAGTTACAAAAATTTGGTTCAATTTAGTCCAGAGGGTGCACTTCGTTTTGATTATCTATTGATCATCTGGGAGGTCCACTACTACTTGCACTTTTGTAGATTTGTCTTTCACATTTTTGTTTTTAAAGCCAAGATCCAGCCAACTGCAAGGCATAAATTGTGGTGCAATGTACACCGCGTTTGGGATATGTGTGTGTACATCTCCACAAAACTTTTCCCAAAGTACCGTTATTTGAATATCCAGGAAGACATGCACCCCATGTTCCACCAACAATAGTGGTTAGGAGTGCGGCATAAGATGTACTGGTTGCAGTGCACTTGCCAGGCCAAAAATTCTTGGGAAATGGTAACTGCCAGTTTTTACTATTAATTCTATCTATTCCGCTGGATTTGCTAGGGCGTTTAATAAACTTGGTTGATGTGGGGTCTACACCTGCGCCCTTAACTTTACTCGCCCAAATGCTTCCTGACATTGGGCGCAAACTAATCTCCTCTGTAAGATTATCAAATTAAATTCAGACTTGAATTGTTTATGTTGCAAAAGTGATTGCAACGAGAGTTAAAAGCTTTCTTAACTTAAGGCTTCTAAAATAATTAATTTAGGCATTCTCGCTTTGCCTTTTATTTTAATTATTTTAGAAAACAATGCTTTTCAGGCCTACAGCCTGAAAATAATATCAATTTAGAATAATTAGCATTGATAAATCTAATAAATGTTGTAAAGTTCACAACTGATGAAATTGAGATAATCACTATTGAAGCTTTCCATTAGTCAATAATCCAGGCTGATGTCCCCTATCTTACCAATTACTCTTTATTGTAGGAAATGAATCCCTATTTCAGCTTTATACACCTTATTAGTAATTTCGCCTTATTTCATAAGTATATTTTCTGTTATCTACTTCCCTTTTTACTGTAAAAGATCTAAGATAGTTTTCTTGATATGTTACCAATTCCAGCAGAGTATGCGGCTATCATTCCTTATGTCCCTTACTTTATTCATCATTTTCCTACCACTTTTAGATTCAAATGACTTACCTAATTAAATAACCGTTGCAATTAATTTAAACAGACATCTATGGGTTATTGTTTTTATATACTTAATTTTAATTTAATTTAACTTATTGCAAGGAAGGCCGACCATGGGATAGACACTTCCAAATTTGACCCAAAAGGAACAGAACTTAGTAACAGGGGAAGGCACCCCAGAGAAGCGATGCTATCTCTTGTTGCCAGCGGGAACGCCACTATGGGGAGGGGAAGGGAATGTGTGAAGGGGCCGTAGCCACAATTGAACACGTGTGTAGGAAAGGGTCTGATTTGATGAACCAAACTGGGACCAGGATGAGACCAGCTGTCAGCGATGCAATGGGAGGTATCCAAACATCCATGCCTGAAAGTGGTCCACCAAATGAGACCGGAATCTGTGGACAGCTTCTGGGAGGGTGGGGGTGGAGCCTGCGATGGCCTCCAAGACAATCGTGTGGATAGTCCACATGGAGATTGCAACCACCAGAGCATGGAAGGAGGGTGGAAGGGGGAGGCCATTGATAAAGCAAACATATCTCTTGACAGACTGAAGGGACGTGTTTGATCCTGGCCAAGCAGACGTTGAACTTCGCGCCATATCAAATTAGAGGTAGGACACTTCTACATGCGGTGGAACAACGTTCCATACTGGCCACACATGACGCAGGATGAGTGTAAAGCATTAGAGCGCTCAGCTGAATGGTACACCCGCCTCAGGCAGCGCCACGCATGGGAGCGGATTTGAGGCTGCAACAGAGGATGGTGTGCATATTTCCAAATAGTCTTCTGAGTCTCAATGGAGTAAGGGATGTCCATCATGTCCAAGTAGTCCACTCTGGATAGGACATGGGGGCGTGTTGGGACCACGCCATCTTGAATGGGTAACCCCTGTACCTCTTGTGTGAACTGAGGAGAGGGGCGGCCTCTCTGGGCTGTGTGTCTGCTAATACAAATTTTCTACTCAGCGCTCCACATGGAGAGGATGATTCGTTTGTAGTGGGTTTTAGTCCGGTGAGGACCTGTGGCCGATGGGTAGGAAGCCAGATACTTCATCAAGGAGTGAGGGTGCAACGGATTGGTAAGGCCCAGGGCGCGGGAGAAGTTGGAGCAGGCCGCGCAGGACCAGTGTTGGGAGGGGAGCGTAGGGGTGGTGACGGCTGCAATCCAGGTGCCCAGGATCTTGGCAGCATGGGCTTTGGAGTCAAGCAGGCCCATGCCACTATGATGATGAGGGCCAAACATGACCTCTGCCATACTGGTGGAGGGCGGCCTGACCAAAGCCATCCTTGCAGAAGGGCATACAAGGATTTGAAAAGCTTGGGGAATAAGGGGATGGCGTGGGCTCCAAACCAGACTTTGGAGAGGAGCATAAGTTGGCTAAAACAACCCTGCCAGTAAGGGAAGTAGGGTGGGCTCTGAGGGAGGCGATGCGCTTCGTCACGTTGTCTAGAATATGACTTTCCATTACTGCTGATGCATAACCGCCTGCATCCACCTACACGCCCAGATGGCGGGCAGGCCCTATGGTAGGGCGTGGCACGAAGGGGAGCACTAGTGGGGCGGTGTGGGGTGAGCATGGAGGGCGAGCACGTGTGCAAGCAGATGGGCCAGGCTGGGTACTGGTCGCTGGGGCCCATCAGGTTTGATACCGACCAAGGAGGATGATTTCGGTTTTGGAAGCATTCAGTGTAGCATTACTTACCCCGGGAATACTCCTGGATGAAAGCTTCCAGCGCGCGTGCATTTTTATTATTAGACACCCCTACCACACAGTTGTCTGCAAACGCCATCATCTTGACTGGGGCTTGGCCTGGTACATGGACCCCAGTGAGTTGAGCATTCACATTTCGAAGTAGTGGGTCAAGGCTGAAGTTGTATAAGAGTGGGCTAAGGGGTCCCCTTGTTGTAGGCCCCTTTGAGGGCGGACTACTTCCGTTAGGAAGCCAGGGCCATGCACTGCCATTGTTGCAGATTCTGTGAGCAGCATTACCCAGTTGATGAAGCGAGGGGTAAGCGGAAAGATGGAGGGAGGCCCTGAGGTATTCCTAGTTTACTCTATAATAGGCCTTCTGTTGGTCCAAGAATACGGGTGCCCCAGAGGCTGTGGACTGGCATGCATTAGCCACAGAGTGCACGTTGTCCCAAATCGACCTTCTATGTATGAAACCAAATTGTTCTGGGGAGATGGTGGCAGATGCTACAATCCCTAATGGTTAGCCATTATTTTAGTTAAAATTTTTGTATCCATGTTAGTTAAAGAAATGGGGCGCCAGTTGGCTAAGTCTAGCTTGTCCCCTTTCTTGAAGAGTGTGATGGTGTAGGCCTATTGTCCTCCTGGTAGGAGGCGCGTTTCCAGAAGGCTCTGGTTAAGTGAGGCAAGCAGCAGTGGGGATATATATTTGAAGTACTTTATATAGAATTTATATGGAATGCCATCTGGGCCTGGGCATTTCTGATTTGGTGCACTGCGGATGGCTGTCCATAGCTCATTCGGAGTAATCAAATTCATTATTTCTGGGTATCAGGAAATGGTGTAGATGGGGTTCAGTCAAAAATTCTGCCACTTTGGCCGGCTGAATTTGATCAGATTGATATATCTTGGAGTAATACTTTTGTAATTCGATTACCACTTCAGCTGGCATATCTGCGACAGAATCATTAATTTCACACCTGTGTGCAGACCACGCTTTGATGTGGTGCAAAAAGAATTTTAAAAAAATATGTGGTGCACTTGTCGCCCTCTGTAATGCGTTTGGCCCTGTACTGAACACAAACCCAATGTTTGTGTTGCCTTTTGAGCGCGTTGAGGTGGGCGGCTGCTTCTGCCCACTTCCAGCCCCTTGCAGGGCTGTAGCCTGTAGCTGGGATGTTGGACTCCAGGTGTACCAACTCTGCTAGAGTGCGCGAAATGATGGACAATGTGGCTCATGAGCGTCAGGAGGAGAGGTGGCGAGAGTGGCAGATGAATTGCTCTTTGAAGGCTGCTCATGTGGAGATGGGGTCCGCGCAAAACGGTGTAACAAACTTTCTTGCCAAAGTTGCTGATTTCACCCAAGTGGAAAATCCTGGCGACGCAAGTTCAGGAGGGCAGAGTTTGCACCAATGTGGGGCCTTAGCCACTGTGACAGGTAGGTGGTAGGTTATTGAGACCAGCTGGTGGTCAAAGAATTCAATTTTTGTTGTTTGGAAGTGGGAAATGTGAGGTTGGAATTTTTCTGGTGTGAGGATAAGGTCTATGCGGGTCATGGACCTTAATTGGCCATTGTGGACATGGGGGCATGTCATTTTTTGAGCAGCGGGGCTTGCTGTGGCAGCGCATCCATCAACCTAAGGGTGGCCTTTAGAACGTGAAGTTCTACATGACCCTGGGGGGCATGGGAGGAGGAAGGCCAATGGTCCGTGGGTGTGTTTATCCAACAGTTCATTTCACCAACTATGAAAGGGTCTGGGGGTAATGAGAGGGGATTTTACTGATGAGAAAAATTCCCGACGCTCTTGTGCACAGGTTGGGCTGTAGATGTTGATGATAGCATGCATCACGTTGGCCCACGAGAAAGTGACAATGAGGACTCAGCCATTGAGGAAGGATTTCAATAATAAAAATTAAAAAATTGTTTTTCTGAACTAGCACCCCACAGTGCTCTGACCAAAAGGATAGGGAAGGGAGGAGCATGGTTTTCCAAGCTTCTCAGAACCTTGTGGACAGTGGGACTCCTGGATGGCCAGGATATCCACGGGTAACTTTTTTTTGTAAAAAAACTCAGTTTCCTAGCCTGGGATGGCGAGGCCTTGAGTCTGGCGATATTCAACATCCCTAAAGTGAAGGTTTTCCCCATCACACCTTAGGTGCGAGGGGTGGGCACCTGGGCCCACTAGCCTCCTCTAGATCCCCATGGGCCTTCATGGCAGTGCGGGTGTTTGCAGCAACGCTATTGGTAGTTTTGTTAATTTTAGCAGTAAGGTTCGCGTTGGCTTTTGCATTCAATTTTTGTTTCTCTGACATTGAACAAATTTTTTGCGGTGCAATGAGTTTTTTGCACCAACATTTGGGTCAAAAAAAGTTTTCAGGTAGGTTGGACCCCCAAGTTGGTTTCAACTGGAGCTTGGTTGCAAAGATTGGGTGAGATCAAGTCACTCATTGGATCCTCAGATTGGGTGGCCCAATCGGCATGGGCTTCCCAATCTGATTGGTTGAGGTATTTCTGAGCTGCTTCTGCTGCAAAGGTTTTGATGTCCTCCTGGCGTTGGGAGTGTGGGATAGTGGTGGTGACCTTGGCTGCTTCCTTGGCCGCGGCCCTGTGGGCCTGCTTGGCCTTCCTCTGCTCTTGTGGGGAAATAGTTTTTACCATTAGATAGCAGCCTTGTGCTCCCCACGGGAAAGCCTCTTTGGTGCTTGCAGTTGATTCATAGTGCGCCTCTCCGCAGGCCATGGCTGCCGATGGGTGCTCTTGGAATTTGATGCCCTCCTTGGTGGGGCATGCATGTGCCTTATGGCCAAACACATCACAGTGGATGCAGATGGGGGTGCGCTGTCCACAGTTACCCAGAAAGGGTGGGTGGTATGCCCTTCAATATTGATATATGTGGAGTGCGGGATCTGGATTAGGTCCTTTGCAATCTCCTTGGTTGGGGTCAGAACTGCGATGGCTTTGCTGGTGCACAGGTGTGTCATCAGTGTAAAGCATTGCCTTTCGAAAGTTTGTATCTCGCCATATATGGTGAGATCATCTTTCAGGTGCTGCTCCAAAATGGCACGTTTTACCATAGTAGGCAAGAAGTCAAATGTGAGGAAACTTTGGTTGGATTTTGTCCATCTGGTGCATTTGGTTTTGATGACCTATTGCCCTTTGGGGAGGTTGATCACTATGCGCACTGCAGCAGCTTCATCTGGTGCCTCCTTATTTTCAAAACTGAGGTCCAGCCAACTGCGTGACATGGAGTGAGGTGTGACATACACCGCGGTCAGAATAAAGTGTGCACATCCCCACAAAGTTTTTACCATAAAGCTGTTTGTTAGATATCCAGAAACACATGGACTCCATATTCCACCGATGAGAGTGGTTGGGAGTGTGGCGTGTTGATGTACTGGTTGCATTGCACTTGCCAAGTGAGGATTTCTGGGGAAATATTGACCGCCGGTTTTTTATTTTTTATTCTGCCAGTTTCTCCAGGGCGTTTTTGAACGTTTGAGGCCGCAGGCCTACCACCTGCTCCTCTTGCCTTACTTGCCCAACTGCTCCCTAACGTGGGAGCAGACTAATCTCCTCTGTGAGATTATCAAACTAGAATCAGACTTGAATTGAATAAGTTGCAAAAGTTATTGCAACGAGAGAGAAAAGTCTTATATACTTAATTTTATACTTATCTAATATCTAGATAGCAGGCTTGATTATTCCATTTATATATATCAGCATGCGGTCAACGTTTTAATATGTAAGTCCTAATCTAATTTTTAATTTTTATTAATTATAAAAACTTTTCTTTCTCGTTGCAATCACTATTGCAACCTATTCAATTCAAGACTGAATCTAGTTTGATAATCTCACAGAGGAGATTATTCTGCGCCCATGTCAGGGAGCAGTTGGGCAAGCAAGGTAAGAGGAGCAGGTGGAAGGCCCACGGCCTCCAACGTTCGAAAATGCCCCAGAGAATCCGGCGGAATTGACAAAAATACTAAGAAACCAGCGGTCACTATTTCCCTGGAGATACTCACATGGCAAGCACGATGCAACCAGTACATCAACACGCCACACTCCCAGCCACTTTCGTCGGTGGAGTATGGAGTCCGTGTGTTTCTGGACATCCAAAAAATGGCCTTATGGGAAAAATTTTGTGAAGATGTACACACAATTTTCCCAACCGCGGTGTATGTTGCACCTCACTCCATGTCACGCGGTTGGCTGGACCTAGGTTTCAAAAGCAAAATGGCAGCAGACGAGGCTGCAGCGGTGCATGTAGTGGTCAACCTTCCCAAAGGGCAATGGGTCATTGAAACTAAATGCACCAGATGGACAAAATCAAATTAAATTTTCCTCACGTTTGACTTTTTGCCTACTATGGTAAAACGTGAAAATTTGGAACAACACCTGAAAGATGGTCTCACCAATACAGCAAAATACAATCTTTCGAAATGCAACGCTTCATGCTGATGCCACACCTGTGCACCGGCAAAGCCATTGCAGTGATGACCCCAACTGAGGAGATTGCGAAGGACCTAACCCAGATCCCGAACTCCACTTTCATTGATATCGCAGGGCATACCACCCACCCATTCCAGGTGACTGTGGACAGCGCGCCCCCCATTTGCACCCACTGTGACGTGTTTGGCCATAAGGCACATGCATGCCCCATCAAGGAGGGCGTCACATTCCAAGAGCACCCCTCAGCAGCCATGGCCAGTGGAGAGGTGCACTACAACCAACTGCAAGCACCAAGGAGGCCTTCCTGTAGGGAGCACAAGGCTGCTATCTACTGGTAAAGCCTATCTCCCCACAAGAGCAAAAGAAGGCCAAACAGGCCCGTATAGCTGCGGCCAAGGAAGCGGCCAAAGCCACCACCGCTATCCCACACTCACAATGCCAGGAGGACATGGAGACCTTCGCGGCAGAAGCAACTTGGGAATCTATCAACCAATCAGATTGGGAAGCCCATGCTGAGTGGGCCACTCAATCCGAGGATCCAATGGGAGATTCAATCTCACCCAATCGTTGCACCCAAGCTCCGGTTGTAACTGACTTGGGACCCATCCCAACTGAAAAAATTTTTTGACCCGCTCAACGGTGCACTAAACTCACCCGCACTGCAAAAATTTGTCCAACGTCGGGAAAACAAAAAGTGAAGGCTAAAGCCAACGCGACTCTTTCTGTAAAAATCAACAAAAACTCCAATAGCATTGCTGCTAACACCTGCACTGCTGTGAAGGCCTGCGGGGAGCTAGAAGAGGATGGTGGGCCTGGGTGCCCACCCCTCACACCCAAGGTGTGAAGGGGGAAACCTTCACCATAGGGACATTGAATATCGCCAGACTCAAGGCCTCCCCATCCCAGGCTAGGGAACTGAGTTTTTTACAACACAAACTTACCTGTGGATATCCTGGCCATCCTGGAGTCCCACTGTCCATGAGGTTCTGAGAGCTTGGAAAACAATGCTCCTCCCATCCCTATCCTTTGGTCGATGCACTGTGGGGTGCTAATTCAGAAAGATAATTTTTTTCAAATTTTTATCCTCAGAAACATTCCTAAATGGCTGAGTGCTTGTTGTCACCTTCTCGTGGGCTGACGTAGCACATGCAATCATCAACATCTATGCCCCAAATGGTGCACACGAGCGTCAGACATATTTAATTTTGGTCAAATCCCTCCTGCTACCCTCAGACTCCTTCATAGTCGGCGACATGAACTTTTGGCTAAACACACCAATGGACCGGTGGCCTTCCTCACCCCACGCCCCCAGGGTCACGTAGAACTATGCGTTCTAAAGGCCACCCTCAGGTTAATGGACGCGCGGCTGCAGCATGCCCCACTGCTCAAAAACATGACACGGCCCCACGTCCACAATGGCCAATTAAGGTCCATGACCTGCATCAACATTATTCTAATGCTGGCGAAATTCCAACCCCACATCTCCCACTTCAAGACAACAAAATTGGAATTCTTTGACCATCGACTGGTCTTGCTAACCTACCACCTACCTGTCACAGCTGCTAAGGCCCCACATTGGCACAAAATCTGACCCCCCGAGCTCAGGTCACCAGGATTTTCCACGTGGGTAGAAGAGGCAACTATGGCAAAAAAGTTTGTTGCATCATTCTGCGTGGACCCCATTTCCACATGGGCAACTTTCAAGGATGACACCATCTGTCACTCTCACCATCTCTCCTCCAGATGCTCATGAGCCACATCAGCGGTTATCTCATGTGCTCTGGTAGAATTGGCACACTTGGAGTCCAACATCCCAGTTACAGGATACAGCTCTGCATGGGGACAGAAGTGGGCGGAGGCAGCTGCCCACCTCAATGCACTCAAAAGACAACACAAACATCGGGTTTGTGTTCAGTACAGGGCCACATGCATCACAAAAGGTGACAAGTGCACCGCACATTTCAAAAAAAATTTTGCACCACGCCAGAGTGTGGCTTGCACACAGGTGCGAAGATCAGATAATTCCATTGCGGATACACTGGTGAAGTGGCAATCGAAATGCAACAGTATTACTCTGAGTTGTACCGCTCTGACCCAATTCAGCCAGCTGGAGTGGCAGAATTTCTTGACCGAGCCCACATCCACCCCATTTTCTGATACCCGGAATAATGAACTTGATTACTCCAAACGAATTATGGACAGCCATTCGCGGTGCACCAAACTGAAAATGCCCAGGCCCAGATAGCTTTCCATATGAGTTCTACAAAAAATATTTCAATTTATATCCCCATTGCTGCTCGCCTCACTTAACCAAAGCCTGATAGAAATGCGCCTCCTACCAGGAGGACATGAGGCCTTCACTGTCAAATTCTTTAAGAAAGGGGATAAGCTAGACTTAGCCAACTGGCCCCCATTTCTCTAACAAACACAGACACCAAAATTTTAACAAAAATCATGGCTAACCGTTTAGGGATTGTAGCATCTGCCACCATCTCCCTAGAACAATTTGGTCTCATCCCCAGAAGGTCGATTTGGGATAACGTGCACTCTGTGGCTAATGTATGCCAGTCCACAGCCTCTGGGGCACTTGTATTCTTGGACCAACAAAAGGCCTATGATAGAGTAAACTTGGAATACCTCAAGACCTGCCTCCATCAATTCCGCCTACCCCCTCGCTTCATCAACTGGGTAATGCTGCTCACAGAATCTGCAACAATGGCAGTGCATGGCCCTGGCTTCCTAACGGAAGTTTTCCACCCTCAAAGAGCTTGCGACAAGGGGACCCCTCAGCCCACTCTTATACAACTTCAGCCTTGACCCACTACTGCGATTGTGAATGCCCAACTCACTGGGGTCCACGTGCCATGCCAAGCCCCAGTCAAGATAATGGCGTTTGCAGATGATTGTGTGGTGGGTTAGTCTAATAATCAAGATGCACGCGCGCTTGAAGCTCTCATCCAGGAATATTCCTGGGTAAGCAACGTGGCACTCAACGCTTCCAAAACCAAAATCATCCTCCTTGGTCGGTTTCAGAACTGCTGGACCCCAGCAATTAGTTCCCAACCCAGCCCATCTGCTCGACCACGTCCTCGCCCTACTAACTCAAAACACACCGCCCCACTGGTGCTCCCCTTCGTGCCACGTCCTACCATAGGACCAGTACGCCATCTGGGCATGTGGATGGAGGCAGGCGGATATGCATCAGCAGTAATGGAGTGCCATATTCTGGATAACGTGACGAAGTGAATCGCCTCTCTCAGAGCCCACCCTACTTCCCTTACTGGCAGGATTGTTTTAGCCAACTCCATGCTCCTCTCCAAAGTCTGGTTTGGAGCCCATGCCATCCCCTTCTCCCCAAGCTTCTTCAAATCCTTGTACACCTTGCTGCAAGGATGGCTTTGGTCGGGCCGCCTTCCACCAGTGTGGCTAGAGGTCATGTTTGGCCCCCAACATCATGGTGGCATGGGCCTGCTTGACTTCAAAGCCCATGCCGCCAAGATCCTGGGTACCTGGATTGCGGCTGTCACCACCCCTACACCCCCCCCCAACACTGGTCCCGCGCAGCCCGCTCCAACTTCTCCCGCACCTTGGGCCTCAACAATCCATCGAACCCCCACTCCCTGATAAAATACCTCGCTTCACATACGTCGGCCACAGGTCCCCATGGGACTAAAACCCACTACAAACGAATCCTCCTCTCCATGCGGAGCGCTGAGTAGAGAATTCATATTAGCGGACATACAACCCAAAGAGGCCGCCCCTCTCCCCAAGTTCACACAAGAGGTACAGGGGCTACCCATCCACGATGGCTTGATCCCCATTCAACCCCATGTCCTATCCAGGGTGGACTACCTGGACATGATGGACATCCCTTACTCCATTGAGACCCAAAAAAATATCTGGAAATATGTAAACCATCCTCTATTGCAACCTCAAGTCTGCTCCCATGTGTGGCGCTGCCTGAGGCGAGTGTATTGTACAGCTGAGCGCTCTATTGCTTTACACTCATCCTGTGTCGTGTGTGGCCATTATGGAACGCTGTTTCACCGCCTGGAGAAGTGCCCTACCTCTAAAGTGATATGGCGCGAAGTTCAACGTCTTCTGGGACAGGATCAAACGCATCCCTTCAGTCTGTCAAGAGATATGTTCACTCTATCAATGGCCTCCCCCTTCTGCCCTCCCTTCGTGCTTTGGTGGTTGCAATCGCCATGTGGACCATCCACACGATTGTCTTAGAGGCCATCGCAGGCTCCACCCCCACCCTCCCAGATGCGGTCCACAGATTCTGGTCCCATTTGTTGGACCACTTTCAAGCGTGGATGTTTGGATACCTCCCACCGCATCACCAACAGCTGGTCTCTTCCTGGTTCCCAGTCTGGTTCATCAAATCAGACCTCTTCCTCCACACGTTCTCAATTGTGGCTATGGCCCCTTCACACGTTTCCCCCCTCCCCATAAGTGGCGTTCCCGCTGGCAACAAGAGATAGCATAGCTTCTCTGGGGTGCCTCCCCTGGTACTAATTTTTGTCTCTTCTGAGTCATATTTGAAGTGTCCATCCCATGGTCAGCCTCCCCCGCAATAAATTTAAAAATTTTTATTATCTGAATCCCTACTGACAAACCTTTCATTCCTTTGATTATCAGCTATTAATGCCGTGGTCCCAATTTCTCTATCTCTTTCTCTTTAATCTTTGTTTACTATTCTACATTGCCCTCATGCTGCAAAACCATTTGTAATAGGGCATTATATATATTATGGCCACTTTTTAGTAATTTGATTATATCCAGCGTAAAGAACTTTTTCATAAAAATGCCCAAGTTATAATTGCTTGTTTTAAATTATTTAGATATAATGATCTAGTATACCATCTTGAGGGCTGTTTAGTAACCATGGAAAGCACCAATGGAATCTCTGTTGTAGAGTTATCATATATGGGAGGATTGTAAAGGAAAAGGAGATCTTTTTATGAAGCAAGCTGAACCAGGCTATCTAGATAATTACTTGAAAGAGCTCATAAGCCTCTGGCAGTTTTTAAAACATACAGGGTTCTCTCTGAATTAAATAGAGACTCTGATGTTGAAGATATAGTTTTAATTTAACTTTGGTTAAAGTTACTATCTTCAAACAAAACATTGTATTTTGGTGTATTAATTTAATGCACTTTAAATATGAAACACTAGTACCAATCAAGCACATGGTGCTCACTACAGGGGGACACATCCTGTTTTTCTGATTATCAATGCCTGCATGTTGGATTCTGGACTCACTTTTTTACCAAATTGTTCTTATAAGATTTGTCAATTATGAGCAGGATTTAAGACACATGTTGAAATACTATCTGATATCAGATTAGATTATGATCATCAAATGAAAAACTCAGTAAAAATTATGGATAGAGCTATTCGCTTCATTACTGATTTGACCATGAGATTGACTCCTTACATGAGGAAAAAAAACTCAGGGATGACTATTAAGGCCCCTAGCTAGTGAGATATGGCCTTGAAAGAATACTTCAATTCTTTTAACCAAACAATTTCCAATGTGTAAATATGTTACAGGAAAAAATGTCGCCGTTTTTTGAATAAATGAAACAATTTTTGTTAACATCTGGCAGAATATTTGCCAGTGTTGTTTGGGCCAAGTTGTGTTGGAAACTCCTTCATCGGAACAGGTATTGAGAGTAATAAGCAGGTTATGGGTAATCAGCCAGCTGTTTCCCCTCTGTTCTAACTGTTGGAGCTTCCGCGCACCTTGACAATATGGCGGCTCACACTTTTGTATTTTCCCCTTCACATATTGGTAACCCAGAGTCAGATAGGGACATCACAAGCCCTTTGGCCCTTCATCCATATAGATCATTTTTGGTCAACCCTGTTAATTTGCCGAGGCTCAATAAAAATGAACATGCATAATTTTCTGGGATTTTTGAGTTTATTATGGCTGGAGCATCTGAGACCGCTAAATTGGCAGCAGTAATGAACCATTGGACTCCAAAAATCAGGAGTTAGTTATAATAAAACTAAAGAAGGCCAACGTGCCTGCCTTAATGCCAAGGACCTTCTTATCAAGGAGCTTGGTGGAGCTGATAGGATAACTATTAGTAAGATGGAATTCCTTATGTCTCTTTTAAAAGAGATAACATATTTGAGTATTTGCTGAACGCTTTTTACTTAGAGTTTCAGAAGTTACCTAGGGGCTAATGTAATAGATGTCTTAATGACCAGATTGCTCTTCGCCATGCCTGTGATCCATATATAGAGTTTTGTTGGGGCTTATACGGGTTTGAATGAAGAGAATTATATCATACACATGATGAATTATCTCCATTGTTATGCTGTCACTTTTAGAACATAATCGAAGTTTTGTAGGAGCTGAATGGCCAACCTAACTGGGGTATCTCCCAGTCAGAAAATTAATCTGATGGATTTCTCCCAAAGTTCTAAAAATAAAGGTCAAGATTAGTTGGGGCAAACAAGACGATTAATTAAAGCATTTTTAAGATATTTTAGGAGTATTGTGCTGTTTTGTGCCCCCATTTAGATGGGTTGAGATATTTTTATGAATCTTCTGGGTGAGAAAACTATTGGGGATGAGCTACAAGAGAATTAGTGTATTTTGATTACTGAAAATTTATGCTAATGAGTATCAGTAAGTTATAATTACTATTTTATCAAAGTTCAAAAGCAAATAAAGGCCTAGGATGTATCAGCACTATCTGTTGGCGTATTGCCAATTTGACATCAAGTTGTTTGGGTATTTGTTGACTGATGTCAAGGATAATCCAATCATGTATTATATTCAAAATTAGCTGGCGACTTATGCTAAGGATAACCATATTGCTAGCTTTGGTGATGAGGGTTCTGATAGTCAAACATGTAAGGGACATTCCGTGTCTAGAGTTCAGGATTACCAGAAATTAAAAGCTGAGGATATTCAATTTTGGATAAAATAGTAATTTATATATGTTTGAACTAGCATCTGATGCCAAAAATGAATCAAACTATTATTTGGTGCTCAACTGTAAAATAAAAGGGAACTGTTGCTAGCAGTAATTGTTGATGATTAGATGAGATGCCAGTGATGGATACTGATGATTTTTGATGGGCGGGCAGCATATTGCCATGGAAATACCTAATTATAAAGAGTTCAATTTCCCTCTTAATAATTATCTCACTTCCGCCTACTTTTTATTAGTAGTTAGTAACTAGGCCGCTAGATAAGTGATGGTTGAACTGGAGATCCCCAAAGCAGGTCCCGTGAGTGCACTTGGAAATGATCAGCACTATCAGCTCCCATACCTGAAAGCTACAAGGAAGCCTTATGGGAACTCTGACAACTGGCCACCACAACGAGGGACTGAGTGCAATTGTCCTTGAGAATGAAGTGCAAGGGAGCTGGGCACATATGATGGAGACGGACCCACTGGTGCACTAAAGAGATGTTGATAATTGAACATGAGAGTAAAGTAATAAGGGGTTCAAAACACCAGGCAAGGGGGCTGGGGACCCACCAGTGCACACTTAACTGGGTTCAATTAGACAAGGTGAAATTTTTGGTCTGCTGTGTTGTGGATTTGCCCTGATAACTTATATTGGAAAGGTATGCCAATTTAGGCGAAACAGCAAGGGTCAGTCGTCCTCATACTGTTGGACTAAAATTAGAAGAGCCTTGATGTAGCGGATGCAAAATCTGTGACATTGGTGATCCTCAAAGGGGCTATATTAGTGTTTTGCTCAAGTAGTTGGAGGTATGGTTAGGAGGTGGTGAAAGCAACTGGTTCTGTTTTTTTTGGAAGTGTGCCAACCAGCGGAACTTTGCCCCAATGGTTAAGTTTCTGGCGCCTCATGGAATCAGGAAGTTTGCACCACGAAACTCTTTCCCTATCTGTCAGGAAGATGGCAGATAAAGTTTAAACTGGCCTACTAGTCAGGATGCAAAAGCACTCAAAGGGCGAGCCAGAATTCCAGGGTCATTGACACTCAAAAGACGTTAAAGTAAGATGAGAGATAGGTAGTAGCCTAGTGGCGACAGGCCGCCAATAAGAAAACCAACCTGGTGAGGAACAAAGCTTTTGCATCCTAGTACAATGGGCTGGTCTTAGGGAGCTCTGAGACTTGGAAAATATACAGGAAGGCTTTGACACAATAAACTAAGTGAATAATGTAAGAATTTTTTAAAAGTTTATCAGTTTGACCCAGTCAATATGCAGGCTGCTGGGCCACATTGCAGGTTTCACAGGGGGTTGCAAATTTTTTTTAACTTAATTAGTAAATTCAAGTGTGGGATGATTCTGAGGAATTTAAATAAAGAATTGACCATCAACTTCCTCAATGTGTTATAACTGCTTAAATAGACAATTGATTTGGGGAATAGCTTAGGAAAGCGCATGATTGGGGCTCTCAAGTTTTTATCTAACTCAGAAAATGAGCGTTAGGGGAGAAAAAATAAACTAAATAGAACTGACAATGAAAGAGTTGGTGGTGGGCCATGTCGCTATCAGTTTGTCCACAGATGCCCAAATTGCAGTTTTACCACTGCTTTAAGAGTTAGCGTAATGGCATTTCATCCAATGGGCAATGGGAACCTCTCAAGGCCACCCCATGTAAGGGCGGTCTCAAGAGGCTGGGAACGGTTTTGGGTGCCCACCCACTTGCACCTGTTGCTGTGACATCCATTTGAACAAGCGGGACTCATCAGACAAAGTTTCTGATATTTTTAGGGAGGGTTCCAAGCTGTCAGTGACTTTTGACGATGGCCTGATGCATAAGCAAGTTCCACCAACAATTTGACATTAGGCGCATTCTTCATACAAGGCACACGCCTGTTGTGCTTTGTTCCTGACATTTAAGAGGAGGGTTGCAAACCAGCGATAACATTTCCCAATGGCCCAATGCCTTTGGTGAGTTTTGCTGAGGATTTCACACTATACGCTTTATTTCTTAGAAATAAGCCCATTGGGCTTTGTTACCAAGGGTTTAGGGCCCATGTGCCTTGATACTGAAGTGTTGTTGCTATCTCCTTATTCAAATCTTTTCCATTGAGGATGCTGACTTTCTAATCTCTTTCTGCTAAGAATCACTTTTCGAAAATCAATTCAGCCTGAAATTTAACTCCACTAAAGAGATTTACGAAAACTATTAGCAAACATGGCGGGAAACCCCGCAAAAGAACCCGCAGGCTATGCCAAACGAGCCAGCACCACCCCCAAACGAAGCAACCCTCGGTTACCCACCTCAGGGTCAACCAGAATCACCCGCTCTCAAGCAGCAGCCATGAAAGCAGGCACCACCCCCCAACCTGGAGCTACTCCAACTACGCCAGTTCACCTGATCGCACTTCTGCAACCTGCACGCCTAACAGCTCTGTGTGTGCTGCCTCCCACCAACCCGCTGGGCCCCCTCCAACCAAGGAGGCCATCACCCACGCTGTTTTAATGGCGTCTGCTCAGTTGAATGCAACTCAGCCCATCCAGACATTCACCTCCCCCATTGTGTCAGCTAATTCAGCCCCATCTATTATTGCTGACGCCGTGTTTCTGGCTCCCTCCATGAGGGGCGATACCCAGCTACCTGGCCCCCAAATCCTCAGATGTAAGGTTTGATTAGCCGCACATTCTGGTTCACTAAGCACCAAATTGGGACAATCTACTCTTCCCAATGAGGATTCAAATGGTTTGGATTTTGGAACTTCACACCAGTTCCAATCTCACCCGTCCCATTTAAACCCCGTAATTGGCACTTCTCAAGTCGGCACTTTATCGCAATATGCTGAAAACGACCAATTCACTAATCAGCCAATGAGTTTTGCCCACGAAATCACAGCAAACACTCGGGCTGAATTTACCCAAATAGATTGGGATGGTGATGAAACATCTCCCTCCTCCCAATTGGCTGGAGTTAATTCCAATCTGGATGGGACTCCCCAATTTAGCGAGGCCCAACAATCACCTGGCCCCCAAACCCTCGGATGTAAGTTTGGATTAGCCGCACATTCTGGTTCACTAAGCACCAAATTGGGACAATCTACTCTTCCCAATGGGGATTTAAATGGTTCAGATTTTGGAACTTCACACCAGTTCCAATCTCACCCGTCCCATTCAAACCCCATAATTGGCACTTCTCAAGTCGGCACTTTATCTCAATATGCTGAAAACGACCAATTCACCAATCAGCCAGTGAGTTTTGCCCACGAAATCACAGCAAATACTCGGGCTGAATTTACCCAAATAGATTGGGATGGTGATGAAACATCTCCCTCCTCCCAACTGGCTGGAGTTAATTCCAATCTGGATGGGCCTCCCCAATTTAGCGAGGCCCAACAAACCGCCCCTCAATTTAATATGATGCCAGCAACTGCTGTAACATTCCAGAAACAAGGGAACTCCGCAAACTTGTCCAAACCAACAGCTCACACTCAACCTGAAATTGCAGCCCAAAGCAAACACAAACGTACCAAAGGAGCCACTGGGGCGTGGAAAAAACCTCTGGCACCAACGATACCCAAAGCTGATCCCCGTGAAGTGGCGTTTATTGCTGATGTTAAGAAGAAATGGGCCGAAACTAGAGCGCAAAAAGCTCTACCTCGCTCAACCCTCTCCCACGCAATTCGCCTTTATTATGGGCATAACCCTGTTGAATTCTATACAGAGGATTACTTCTCATACTTTGCAGCGATTGCGGAGACATTCTCTATTAACACCACCATCCATGAATCAGTGGAGGGCCACTACATCGATGTGGGCTTCACTGAAGCTGCCCTTGCTGACCATGCTGCCACCCTCCAGGTCATTATTCCACGCGGATCTCTTCGCATCTCCCGCACACGCTCTCACCTGGAGAAAATTTCATGGGTTACTTTTTCCAACCTACCAACGACTGTTGATCCTGAGTCTCTTAAACTGGCACTCCATCGTGGTTTAATGGAGTTTGGGTCTGTTCTTTCAGTGGACTTTAGCGTCCCCTCTTACTATGCTCCCACTCAAAGAGCTCGCACTGCTAGGGCGTCGTTCATCCCCTCCCCCACTGTATCCCGCAACATTGAGGTTATTCCTCGTGTGGCGGTAGTTGGGGCATGCCCTGAGATCTTTTTTGTCGACCCTGATCAGGCGCGCCCCCGGTGTTCATGGTGTAACGCCCTTGGACACTTGTATAGTGGCTGCACAGCTCGAAAACAAGCCCTCTTAGCCACCACCCAGGGGCCTAAACCAGGCCAAAAACGATCCCACATGGCTGCAGCAGCAATTCCACAACCCACACAATGGGTTCCCGTTCAAGACCTGTCCCCTGAGGCCTTACGCCTAGCAGTTGAAACAGCTAACCCCACTATTGGTGTGGGATACCTTCGCGCTCATGCCCCCCTTCCAATGGGCACCCCCTCCAATCTCCCAGAGTCAACTCCCTCTCTCACCAAGCGCAAGGCATCTCCCACAGGGTGCCCCTCGTCAGCCACCCCACTCAGGGCTCCGCGGCACCCCCACCAACCTCCACCAGCGATTTATCGCATCAGCCCTCAGCTCCCAATGGAGCTATGCCCACCAGCATGGACTGGCAACTCGCGGCCTGCGGTAGAAGTGCCACCTCAAAGAGTCCTACCCCAACCCCACAGTCCATTTCGCGCGGATCCTTTGAAGTGTTGGAGGAAGTGAATATGGACTCAGACTCATCAAATGGGGACACCGCGGAGGTCACCATTGAGCACCCTCAGGTCCTTCCCCTGCAACGGAGCGGGGGCAGCATCCTAGGCTGGCTTACTGGGTCCTCCGCCCCCCACCCTCTCCTTCCCCTCCGAACCCTCGACGCTCCTCACGGATTGCAGCTAATAGTCAAGCTAAAGGACTCAAAACTAGCCGCCTCACAGCAGCAGGTTTAAGCGCTGGCAACCCCCCAGGACATGGAGGGGAACAGCTATGAGTCCCCATGGCAGCACCCTGGCCCTGCAATCCATCAACGCAAATGGGTTGCGGGACTTTAAGCGGAGAGCCCGCCTCCTCCGAAACTTCAGGTCAGCACAAATTGACATTGCTGCTGTCCAGGAGCCCCATATCCTCCCCCACGAACAATCTGCATGGAATGAACAGTTTGGAGGCAACTCCTTCTGGACAAACCATGCCGCCCACATTGTTTTGAATCCCCGGGTTAAAACCCATTCTTTTTCACAATATCTAGGTGGCCGCCTCATACTGGCCAAACTCACCACTCCTGACTTCTCCTTCTTCGCTGCAAGCATCTACCTGCCTAATGCAGGTCAGGAGCAAAATTGGCTCTTGGAAGAGCTCCTCCAACTCAATCTCCCACGGAATACAGTCCTCTTAGGAGATTTCAACACAACCATAAGTCGCGCCGTGACTCTTACCCCCCTGCAGCAAAGGAACGCCCTGGATCAAGTCGCCTCCAGGATTTCCTTCTCCTGAGTGGCTTTATAGATGCGCTTCCACCCTCCGCGTCTGGCCTAGGTTGCATGACTAGGATCCAGTATGATGGAGGAGCTTTCCAGTCAGCGTCACGCATAGATATGGCACTGATTGGCCCCCTGCTAATTGGCCGCGTCTCCTCTCCCATCTCTCGTGACAACCATCTGAGTGATCACAGGTCACTCACCGTTTTCCTCACCACCACACTTAGACCGTCGCGTAGGTTCTGGCCTAGGGTTGCCCCAGCTCTTCTCAACAACCCCTTCACTAAGGAGAAGCTGTCTATGACCATCCGGGAGACTCACCTCCCCCCCACCCCACCTGCTTGACCACAAGGCTAGATGGGCGGTAACCAAGGAGGGCATCACCCGCGTTGCTTACGACTGTGCCAAAGCCCAGATGACTGCAGCTCGCGCCAGAGTCAAAAGGGCGGAAGCCAGAATCAGACATTTAGAGCGAAACTGCCAGCCTTCGCCCTCTCCCAGATGGTTGGAAGACTGGGAAGCGGCGCAGGAAGCACTCCGCTTGGAGCTCACACTGCAGGAAGAACGGGCAGCAAACTTTACAACATCTCGTTACTATGCTCAATGGGAACGCCCCACCCGCTTCTTCTTTCAGAAACAGAAAGCCCGGTCAACAGCGCAGGATATTACTGCACTGAAGATTGGCACTACAACCACTTCAGATAAGGAGGAAATCACGCAGGAACTACACCGCTTCTACTCCAGCCTCTTCCATGCCACCCAGGTGGACCCATCGGACATCCAAGACTTCCTGTGGCGGGCTCCAGAGCCGCCCATTGACCCACGGGCTGATGAGGCTCTACTGGCGCCTATTTCCATCCAGGAGGTGATGGAAACCCTTCTGAAATCCCCACGGCTTAAAGCCCCAGGCCCAGACGGAATACCCTTCGAGGTGTACCTTCTGGAACCTGCGGTGATAGCCAGAACCCTCCGAGACCTCTTCGCTGCACTCTTGGTGAATGGCGAGGTCCTCCCCGACTCCAGAGGCTCAATCACGACCCTCATTCACAAGAAGTCAGACCGTGAGAACCTGGCGAACTGGCGCCCCATAGCGTTGATCAACACAGACCACAAGCTCTTCACGAAGCTTCTGGCCAACCGCATCACCAAATGGGTGTCACCTCGCCTCTCCCCATCCCAGTACGGTTTTATTCCGGGGAGGTCGTTATGGGACAACTATAATGACCTTCACGTGACTTTGACTGCTAACTCTCGTAAGTTTAATGGCTTTGTGGCTCTTCTGGATATGGAGAAAGCATATGATCGGGTAGCCTGGAAGTATATTGATGCTTCCCTGGCCCGCTTCCATCTCCCACCCGCAGCTAGGCGCTGGATATCAGCGCTCTATGACCAGCTCCACACCAGAGTCCTGGCGCCAATGGGTTTTACAATGGCAGTACCAGTTGGACAAGGTCTCCGGCAAGGGGACCCCCTGAGCCCTATCCTTTTTAACATCACCCTTGACCCCCTCTTGGCCTCCTTACAGGACAAGCTAACAGGGATTCTGGTCCCAGGTAAAGCCCCCACACGCACCATGGCATTTGCAGATGACACTGCCATTGCATTTGGCTGCCCTGGGGATGTTGCCCTCGCTGCTGTGACCATTGAGAGGTACACCAAGGCGTCCAACGCCATGGTCAACACCTCCAAGACAACAGTTGTACAGGTCGGCTCCCCCACCTTCCCCCCACCATTTGGTATTGAACCTGAGCGCGGTACCTTCCGTCACCTGGGCGTTCTCACCAACCAACAAGGAGTTGCGCTAAAAGACAATGAGGACTTGATCCTTGCAGCAGTTAACTCCAGGATTGCCAGCTGGAACCGGCGGCACATCACCCCCCAGGGTCGAGCTCTGATGGCCAATGTGTTCCTCCTCTCCAAAGTCTGGTTCCTAGCGCACGTCTGCCCATTCACAGATGCCTTTTATACGCGGCTCAATGTACTCCTCCGCTGTTGGATCTGGGGCTCAAACCATCCACCAATAGCCCTCTCAACCATTGCCCGACCCTGCAATGAAGGGGGCCTAGGGCTTCTGGACACGCGATCCCACGCCACCACAATCTTCCTGAAGTTCCTATGGCCGATTGTCTGCTGGGACGCGACCCCCATGCCCCAATGGGCGCCCGCCCTCCGCCAGTCAGTGTCAGCAGCTCTGGGTCTTCCTAGAGCATCTCTGACCTCATTAGGGGAGTGGCTCACAAACCACCCAGGCCATCGCCTAAAACCATCCTCATCCCCTACTGGAACCAGGCTCTCCTTGCCCTGAAACGAGTAGGCGCGCGGATCCACCATTCCTTCCCATACAGAAGGGAAGGCCCTGGCCTCAGCCCACGTCGCCATGCAATTGTGCACAATGGACAAGTTGTCACAACTCGCCTCAACCCCCAAGATCGTCCTCCCATCCGCCCAAGACTCCTTGAGCTCCTCCCTCCCTCCGTGAGATTTGACCTTAAGGAATTGTGGAAGGACGTCTATCACCCCATCCTGTCAGCAAAGGTGTCCAACACCTTATGGAGAGTGCTCCACTGTTCATACAGGACAGGGGACCGGACTGGTCCTACCTTCCAGCACCGAAGCTGCCCCCGCTGTGTGGAGCCTATTGACTCCCACCTCCATCGTTTTTTTACCTGTCCAGGTGTCGCCGCATTTTGGCCAAAGGCCCGCGCGCTCCTCCATTCTCAGCCCTGGTCTGGACACCCTGTGCAAGACCTCATGTTTGAGCAGACATTGCCTGGTTGCCACCGACCCCTCCGTGTCCTCGCCTATGCCACAGCCATCTGGAACATCCATAACTCCTTCCTTCGTGCTGCCTTTGACCAGCAGGTGTGGACCCTTCCACACATGATCACCCACTTTCAGGTACACTTTGAGATGGCCCTGAAGGTCTGCACTATGTCGCCAACCCTCCCCCGCTCAGTTGTCACTGCAGCACGGCTCTGGCGCGCAAACCCCCTCCCTTTCTCGATGCCTCCTCCCTCCCCTTCCCTCGCCTCAGGCTCTTAGGAGCCCAGGCGTAATTCAATAAACATCGATGAATCCCCCCCTTGGGTTGGGACCATCTAGTACTAAAAAAAAAGGATGCTGACTTCCTGATAGCTCGGCGGAAATCCCTAAAATTCAAAATTTACTCAATTGAAGTTCTACTTGGACGGATGGCGTGGTCCTTAAAGATTAAGCTCTTACCTACCGCTTGTCAACCACGTGGGTGAGGTCGCCCTGGGAGACAAGAGGGTAGCCAGCCTTCTAGGACCCTTTTTCGATGGGAATGGGCATGTTACCTTGTTTAAGTGGAGGGGGTTTTCCCAGAATTACACTATCACGCTGATGAATTTATGGCCCTCCAAAAAGGTAGGAGTCGTGGTGGAGGAATTCAATCTGGTGAAGGAGGGAAATATAAGAAAATAACTAGGTAAAAACTTAACATAACTTCTGAACTAAGGACTAATATTAGTTGAGACAGAGTATTATAAATTACTATGTTATGCTGATACCTTAGTAGTAAGTTTTCAATTTGTGTTTTTCATTCAGATGGATTGAGATATTTTAATAAATCTGCCAAAAAAGAAAGTATTGGGGGATGATCCTTTTAGCATTTTAGTATTTTTTATTGCTGGCAATTTATTACAAGGGTAATTAGCAAATTATATTTTTTAACTCTTTAAGGTGTTAAGATTCTGATATGACTGGATGATAAGCCCAAAATAGCTATGGTAGGCTTGCCCAGAATTAATCAACCATGATTTATAGTTCTTAATATTTGAGCACTTTGCAATGAGGTGATATTGGGTTAGAAAGGTTAATTATTAGATCGTTTCCAAAATTATACAAAAGGTAATGTCAATGTACAGCTAATAATGAGATGTCAATATACAACAAATAATTAGTAGATCGCCTTTTACTAAGGCAATTGTAAATTTAATAAATAGCAAACTCTGCCAGAACCAATGTTAATATGGCAGAACAAATTGTATAAGTAAGAGGGTCAGTATTGACTGATGTCACTAATATATAAGTGATATGAGAATATTGATAAAGGGGATTTTTAGTAGAAGAGAGTGAACAGACCTGCTAGGATCCAATGAAAATTATATTAAATTAAATTAAATTAAGAAGTGTCATCAGTGCAACTGCTTCATATTTATTGAAAGTTTATAATGTCATTTTGAGGATGACAACCTTCATATTGTCAGTCCTATTGCTCAGTGGGTGTAACACTGTGCAGAATCCCTTTGTTGTATCTCTTATATACCACTGAATTTATAACAGTGGTGCTTACTAAAGGGGTTTATTGATCAATAAAAAAGGAATAATAATGTCCAGTCACGGGCCAGGTTGCATCAGGCTTGCTTTGACAGGTGATCTTCATGACATGCTACACCAGCTAAATATGTGGAACTTAAACTTGACTTGGACGCAGTGCTCAAAAAGCAGGATGCGAATCTTCAGGAGGTTTATAGTGATAATCTGCCTCCATTCAATTGCGATGGATATACATGGGTCTTTTAAGTGTTTCAAATTTGCAATGGAAGGAGCCTCAGATCAGCACAAAGTGAAAACGTTTTTATCAACCTTGGATGTTGAAAGTGGTGATTAAGTCACCTATTATCTTCCCAAAAGTTTTGTTACATACCAAGAAGTGAAGGATACTGTGGTGCGGTTTTTCAGGGATACAATAAAGATGTCACAGTGGAAGGCTGAGTTTTTGACTATCAGGTTATAGCGTAATGAGATCCTCACTGCATTTGCTGACTGATTTATGGTGGAAGCTCACGTGTTAATTGGGTCAGGGACTATATCCAAATCTGACGTGTGCATTGCTATGACCTCTACAGTGAAGCCATACCGCCAGCTTTACAATGTCATGACCCCAATGTTGGACAATGATGTACTCCTGCTTAAAATTGTTCAGTTTTTGCGACATCTATTAACACATTTCCTTCACCTAATACAGAGCAGAAATATACCACCGCTGTTGGACCATTTTATTCATTTGAATTTGCCCAGCCTGTTAAGATTCTACTGAATTACCCAGCCATTAAGCTTCCACCCCAGACCTTATTATCGTCCACAGCCCAACTACCAAAATGAGCCTAATAATGCCAATTTCCCACAATCAAATTATTGACAAGGATTATCTTATAATAATAAAGGACACAGTCCCTATATGGTTATTTGTTTTGAGTTCAATCACCCTGGGAATCTGGCATGAGATTGCCCCAATTGTCAGGTCCATCACATATAGGGAACAGCACTATCAGGGAAATGTCTGAGCGCAGTAGAGATGGGACTCTCTACCTCCTCTATCTCAACCCCAAACATCCCACCTGAACTTAACACTGTTTATTCAGTGGAATTCTCTCTATATGATGATGCATTCCTATATCAAAAGCTGGTTGAGGATGAATATATTGACATGAGCGCAATTTAGGGCACAGCAGAAGGAG
>JAKSZP010001861.1:0-61010 GCA_022478985.1 Massospora cicadina | reverse complement strand
GGCTAAACATTGTGCAAATTTGTTCAGCGGAATTAAGTCATATCCTCCAAAAAATTAACACCTCTATTTTACCTACTTGTAGGTTTTACGTACTCCACCATGCCCCATGATAGTGTGAGACTCTAAAATGAATGGTACTCTCTCAGATGTCCAGAGATAGGGCAATCAATTTACTCCTACTTTCCTATATGATTCCCGTTCTTAACTTTCGTGTTATGGAGGTGCTGAGAAAGCATCTTCTGTATTGGTTCATTTTCATCAGCTCATGCGTCAGGAGTCATTAGAAGGTCATGCAAGCTCTCAGATGAGCTATTGTCAAGGTGAAGGACAGGCAGCTGCGTCAGCCCATCTACTTTCATATGGCGTGTCCCAGCTCGGTGCTCAATTATCATATCTTAATACTGGAGCTTAAGAGCCCAGCGAGCCAACCGCGTAGTGGGATCTTTCATATTCTGCAACCACTTCAATGAGGCGTGTTCAGTAATTACTTTAAATGATGTCCCATAATGAAAAGGGCGATAGTAGTTGACTATAAGTAAAACAGAAAGGCACTACTTTTCAGTGACGCTGTAGTTGCACTCAGCTTTTGAGAGCATATTGCTGAGGTAAGATACGGGATGATCAACTCCATTTTCATCCAGCTGGTCAAAGATAGCTCCAACGTCACTAATTGGAGTTATCCCTGAACAACATAAAGGGCTTTCCATTGTCAGTGTGGAGGATGATTGGCCTTTGTTGCAGAAACCCCTTCAGAGTCTCAAATGCTGTCTTTTGTTCAGCACCCCAATGGAAAGGGGTGTTCTTCGCCAAGAGACGTACAAGGGGCTCACTGAGCTGGGAGAAACAGGGTAGAATTGATGGTAATACCCATCATGCCCAGGAATACCTGTATGTCACGAGTTTTGGGCGCAGGCATTTAAGATATTGCTTCCACCTAGTCTTGAATGGGCTGAATCCCATATTGAGAGATAGCGTGACCAAGGAAATCCAATCTTTTTTTGAAGAAGGTACACTTGGAGGGCTTCAGCTTGATGTTGGAGTCCTTCAAGCGTTAAAACACTTACTTTAAATGTGTAAGGTGCTCATTGAAGGTCTTGGAAAATACTGTGATGCCATCGAGATAGACAATCACAAAGCTCAGCTTGAGATCCTGAAGAATATGATCCATCTCTAGATGAAAAGTGCCTGGCGCTTTACACAACCCTAAGGTGTCCAAATGGATTGAAACAAACCCTCACTGCATATAAGGGCGCACTTCTCCTGATCTTGTGCAGAAAGGTCCATCTGCCAATGCCCGTTAGCCAAATCCATGGCGGAAAAGAATTTAGAACCAAATAGTTGGGACAAAGCATTTTCAATGCGAGGGATAGGTTAGCTGTCCTTCTTTATGAGGTTTGTAGGAATACAGCTTATTGTTGCTCGCTGTTTTTATGCCTCTGGATCCCACCACGGTTTTAATAAAATGATTAAAAATAAGCACTGCTATAAAGCTTGATTTTTTATGATTCTTATCAGTAACGCAGGAAAACAAGGAAATGATCCATTTTGATATTTGACTGATCAGTATTTAAACTGCCTTGAGGGTCAAAGGGAATAAAAGGATAAATTCAGAATGGCTTGTTACCATCCATATTAGGAAATATGGAATCGTAGCCTATCAAAGCTCATAATAATTGCTTCACTTAGGCTGAACAATAGATGGGGAAGCATTATTGGCTAGAATGTACCCGTTAGGTAATTATCTGATGAATTTCAGCCAATTCACATACGCAAAATCTTTTGCACCTTGTGGGGACCCCCACCACGCCTATAAAAGGGGGTGGTCCCTGCATAGGTGCTTTTATGTACCTGGTTGGGGCTGGGGGATAACCACCCGATAGATGCCCCAGGGTCTGCCTCATGGTTGGAGAAATCTGACTGCTCAATCTCGTGGTTATTGCCTGAGAAGAATCCATAATCGTGTTACTAAAATGGTGGGGTTCCACCAAGAGTTGGCCAGGGTCTTTTGGCTGATACTATTGTGTATCATTTAAATTTGTTTATTTAGTATGACAAACTTCTAAATGGCTGACATTTCCCCTTTTTGGCTGAATTTGACCCAAAACATCCTTATTTTTCAGCTGTGAGGGAAAATGTCTAACATCACCCCCCCTCAAGGATGTTGGGTGGAGAATAGGGCCGTAGGAAATAGCCATGTACTCGATTAATGGTAATACCTGTAGCTAAAGATTTAAAAGAGTACTCGTTTACTCTCTTGTAAGTGATGGTGAAGGCCCTCAAAATTGATACAAGCTTACCACTTCTAGGATTGATGTGTTTATGGTAGTATAATACCATTTTGGACACTAGGAAATTAGGTAGGGGGTTTGGAGTTCATTGGCAGCCTGCCCTCTTTTGGTACTGTTTTTGCTAAATTGTTCATAGCTTCTGATTGGCTTTGGATTATGTTCTGTGCCAATCTTCTCGTGGCTTTCTCAGTTTCCTCAACTCTAGAAGAGAATACATCTTTATCTAATAGGGCATGTATTCCTGGTTATCGCTCATATAAGACATGAAATGGAGACAATTTAAAATTCTGGCGATAGCTAATCTGGTATGCCATAAGAGCACTGGGTAGGTATTGATCCCAGTGAAGAAGATCAAAGGAGGCCATTTTTCGAAAAATGAAAAAAACATTTATTTTCTATTTCCTCAGTCCCATTTGTGGAGGGATTATATGGAGCTGAAAAAGTTGTTGGGCTCCAATGGATGTGGCCAGGATTTTGACTACTCTGGAGGTGAAGTTCTTACCATTATCACAGAGTAGTACTTGTAGACAGCTGTTACAAGTGAAAATGTGTTGATGTAAAAACGTGGCTGTGGCTGTGGCCTTGGCCATTTGGGCATGGAGAGCCACGGCTTCAACCCAATTAGTGAAGTTTCATTTGCTTTAGATTAAACCTTTTCCACTAGTTGTCTGAGGAAAGTACCTACTAAATCCAAACTGATGGTGTGGAGCGGTTGTTGAGGGGTAGTGGGTTGATATTGGTATCTAGTCTTGTAACTGGATTGCTTTTTACACGTAAGACAAGCTTCCAAGACGTCAACAATAGATTCCATCATTTCATCCCAATAGTACCAATCCTTAATCCACTTATAAGTTTTCTTTGCCCCTCCATGACCTAGGGTGGAGTGAGCTTCTAGGATAGCAGGCACGCGTTCCAAGGGCGAAGGTAAGGAAGCCATTTAGCCCACACCTGTTTATACAACTTCCCGTCTTCCACTTTTGTGTTATGGGAGTGCCAGGCTAACATCTTCTGGACAGGCTCATCCTCATTCTTCCATTCATTGGGGGGTCATTAAGAGGCATGTAACTTTTCGCCTCATTATTATCCAAGTAAAGGACTGGCAGCTGAGACAAACCATAAACATTCATGTGACAGGTTTCAGCACGGTGTTCAATCTTCATGTCGTAATGCTGGAGCTTTAGAGCCCAGCAAGCTAACCTTCCAGTAGGATCCTTCATATTCTGTGACCACTTCAACGAAGTGTGGTCTGTAACTACAGTGAAGGTGTTCTCATATAGGAAAGGGCGGTAGTGTTTCACAGCTAATAAAAGGTCAAGGCACTCCTTTTCTGTTACGCTGTAGTTGCGTGCCATTTTTGAAAGCATTTTATAAAAACAATATACCAGATAATCAATACTGTTTTCATCCAATTGGGCTAAGATGGCCCCAATGGCGTAGTCTGAGGCGTCAGTAAACAAGATAAACGGTTTATTATAATCTGGGTGCCATATGATAGGAGTTGTTGTAGCAGTTGCTTCAGCATCTCGAAAGCGGCCTTTTGTTCAGCACACCAATAAAAAAGGGGTATTCTTGGTTAACAGGAAGACAAGGGGCTCGCGAAGTTGAGCAAACTTAGGGATGAACTGATGGTAATACCCCATTATCCCTAGAAATGCTTGAATATCCCGTAGATTTAATAGATGAGGGATTTTTGAGATTGCTTCAACCTTGTCCTGTATAGGTTGAATTCATTTTTGGGAAATGGAATGGCCAAGGATATCAATTTCCTTTGAAAAAGGGTACACATCGAGGGTTTAACCTTAATATTAGACTTATGTAACCGTTGAAACACCTCCTTCAAGTGATCAAGATGTTTGGTGAAGGTTTTTGAGAACAATGTGATGCTATCAAGATAGATGATGATACAAGTTAACTTTAGGTCCTGAAAAATATGATCCATCACTTTCTGGAATGATGCAGGTGCATTGCACAACCCTTGAGGTAATTGTATGGGTTGGAAGA
Source organism: Massospora cicadina (assembly GCA_022478985.1). Taxonomy (NCBI): domain Eukaryota; kingdom Fungi; phylum Entomophthoromycota; class Entomophthoromycetes; order Entomophthorales; family Entomophthoraceae; genus Massospora; species Massospora cicadina. The sequence continues at coordinate 56,721 of JAKSZP010001861.1, read as the reverse complement.
GACCCTCACTACAATTAAGGGCGCATTTCTCCTGATCCTGAGGAGAAAGGTCCATTTTCCAATAGCTATTAGTCAAGTCCATTGCAGAGAAGAAGTTGGATCTGGAGAGTTGGTCTAGGGCGTCATCAATGTGGGGGATAGGATAGCTATCCTTATTTGTGAGGTTGTTCAATTTGCGGTAGTCCATGACTATCCAATGACATCCATTTTTTATATTAGAAAGAGGGGAGAAGACCAAGGACTTTGGGAAGGAACTAGTAACCCCGCGTCTAGTAAATGCGGAGCTCCGTCCTCACTTGCTGTTCCTCCACCTTTGGCTTGCGATAATGTTTGGACCTAGTAGGATGGGCATCACCCACATCAATCGAGTGGCTCAGCCCTTCATGTGGCCATAATCATTATCAGATTTGGAGAATATATATCTAAAGTCATCTAATTAAGTATGAACTTTTTCCAGCTCATCTGGGGTTAATTCATCCGAAATATGGACGTTGGGCAAGGTACATACTAAGTTATCCATTGGTAACCCCAAATCTGCCATTGAGCCAATGGAGTAAATTTGTTTAATGTCCTCCACGGGGATTTTAAACCCTCTGTCACTCTCCTGGTTTTTTCTTATGATTATGTCCTTGCCGGTGAGGTTTCCTAGCAGAATAGTAATAGGCCTCTGGTAGTCGGGGTCTAATATCCCAGGTAATACCCGAGGCTCCAAGGGGCTAACGCCCTCAAGACTTATGAGATGCAACAAGCAGTGGTGTGGGATTTAGAGAGTGATTTTTTTGTCCAGCACTCGTTGTTCACCAGACTTAATCATGACTTCATCTGCTTCATAGAAAAAGATTACATCCCTAGCATCCACTGAAACAGGAAATTTTTTATGCTGCACCCAGAGGTGTGATAATGCAAAGTCATAGCGGAAAAGGGATTTTCTACCAGGCAAGAGTATTTGCGCTTGCTGGGTTCTTTACTAATAAGACTAAAGGGACTTCATAGTTGAGTAATGAGAGGAAACCTTGATTCATGTTAATTATTCAATAGTACTCAATCATAAATGGGTACCTATGAGCATATCATAGGCGTTGTTGTCCAAAACCACTTCAGTGGTTGATAAGATAAACTTCCCAATACAAATGGGAAGGGAATATTATGTCCCAATGGCTAGGGTATTATTGGGTTCAGTGGTTCCAAATTCTTTCATGTACTCCAAGTCAGGGGCCAGCTTTATCTTTTTGATGAGCTTAGTAGAGATTATGTTAACCGGGGGGGCCAGTATCCAAGATGGCCATTAACTATACTCTTTGAACGACCACTTCAACCTTGGTGAGTGTTCCCCAAAGTTAGGAGACAAAGACAAGACCTCCTTGAGCCGTAAAGTGGAGGTTAATTTATGAGCAGTCTCAGGGTATTTATCCATGATGGAGTACATGGTATGGACCCGCTGAAGAGGTTGAATCAAGCCAGCCAAAAACTCATCATCATTTCTGGCAGTTTCAATAACTTTTGGGCACCCTAATATTTGTTTGAGGTAGGTTTCCTCAGATGTGTGGTTTTATCTACTCCTTTAGCGTTCAATAAATCAGGGACTACCACTTACATGGGAGCTCCCAATATATAGTAGCCTACATAATCACTTCCCTCAGATTCATCCCCAAGTTTGTTCTCCACAACTAGCAAAGCCGCGATTGAGGTGGGAGACGGCCACAGAAGATTGATATCCTTTGGGCGCGCATTTACCAGCTTATCTGGAGGGGAAGGCACAACGGCTTTGGTAAGATTGTTTTTGAGTATGGTATTAGCTACATCACAGGGCTCTTAATTATAGGAGGGAGTGATATCAGTTGTTAATCGCACTAAGAAAGCAGGTTTCACTGGGGTAGGTACAAATGTTCACACCTCAACTGTTCAACAGGTGAAAGATCTTCAACGAATAGAACTGAAGATTCCACCTCAGCTTCATGTAATGTCTCACAGGAATGAAAATCAGCAACATCTAACAGAGCCTCTGCTATGTCGCAGATGTTTTTGAAGTAGAGCTTCACTGAAATGATATGCTGGTCTAGAGAGGGTTGAGAAACCAACCCAGTTAACATGGCAGCGAGATCTCCATCCAGAATTAACATGTTAGACGTTGACAACCTTTATGCAGCGAGATAAAATCTCTCAGCAAAAGGAGAAGGTGTTTCGTCCTCATACATGCTTATGCGCATAAAGGCCTGTTTACCCTGTTAAGACTCTGCTTTAAACCAAATTCAGCTAAGAGAGCCTCTTTTACCTCTTCTCAGATATTCAGACTGTCCATGTATGGGATTGTCATTTCTTGTGCTAGATGACTCAAGCAAGGGATGATGTGTTTTGATTTTTTGCTTGACCAATGATTCTCGCATTACAGATTCATAGACATATAAGAATGAAGTTATGCTCCTTCACCGGGGGTAAACTTTTCCTTAAGGGGAGTTTGTAAATACGCTGCTCAAGCTCCTTAGGGCGGGATAAAGCGCTTGTTAGTTGCTTTTCAAGAGCAACTATCTTTGGTGTACAGGGATCTTTTTTAGTGAGCACCATTTTGTAGTAATACAGTTTATTGTTGCTTGCTGGTGCTAACGGCGCTGGATCCCACAAAGGTTTTAATGATAAAATTAAATATAAGCACTATTATAAAACTTGTTTTTTTATGATTTTTATCAGTAGCACGGAGAAAACAAGGAAAATGATCCCTTTTGATATTTGACTGATCAGTATTTAAACTGTCTCGAGGTTAAAGGGAATTCAAGGATAAATTCAGAATAGCTTGTTATCATCCAAATTAGGAAATATGGAATTGTAGCCAATCAAAGCTCATAATAATTGCTTCACTTAGGCTGAACAATAGATGGGGAAGCATTATTGGCTAGAATGTACCCGTGAGGTAACAACTTGATGAATTTCAGCCAAACCCCACTTGCAAAATCTTTTGCGCCTTGGGGGACCCCCACCACGCCTATAAAAGGGGGTGGTCCCTGCATAGGTGCTTTTATGTACCTGGTTGGGGCTGAGGGATAACCACCCGATAGATGGCCCAGGGCCTGCCATGTGGTTGGAGAAATCCAACTGCTTGATCTCGTGATTTTTGCCCAAGAAGAATCTAAAATTATGTTACCCTGATTGGTAATGTTCCACCAAGAATCGTCCAGGATCTTTTGGCTGATACTATCATTAGTATCATTTAAATCGTTTATTTTAGTATTGCAAACTTGTAAATGGCCGACGTTTTCCCTTTTCAGCTGAATTCAACCCAAAAAATCTTATTTTTCAGCTTTGTGACAAATGTCCAACAAGGTTGTTCATCTTATGGTAATCCAACACTTCCCAATGACCTCCATTTTTCTTCTTTACTAATAGTAGTGAGGATGACCAAGGGCTTTGTGAAGGCACCAACAACCCAGCGTCCAGCAGCTGTTTGAGCTCTGTCCACATCTGTAGCTCCTCAACTTTGGATTTGTGGTAGGGTTTGGAGCAGATAGGCTGAGCATCACCAATGTCAATGGTATGAGTCCAATCCTTCATTTGACATAGTTGGTGTCAGATGTAAAGAAGATGTCGCTATAGGACTCTAGTAAAGTGAGGACTTTAACCTGCTCTTCTGGGGTATAGTTCAATAGTGATTTGAACAGAAGGTAGGGTACATAAAGATTGGTTAGCAGGTAACCAAAAATCCGCCATAGATCCAATACAGTGAACTTGCTTTATTTCCTTAAGAGGAATCAACATACCCCTTCCGATCTCTTGATGCTTTTTTACAACCATATCCTTCTTGGTAAAATTCACTAGCAGAAAGTTAATAAATTGTTGATAGCAGATTCTAGTACGCCTGACAAAACTCTTGGCTCCAAAGGACTAACTCCTTCAATGCTAGTTAGGTGCAATAAAAAGTTGTGAGGGATTTGTAGGTTAATCTTAGTGTCAACCACCCTTTGTTCACCCGCTATAATTACTACCTCTTCTGAAGAATAGAAAGGGATACCCTCAAGGGCGTCCACTGATGGAGGCAACATTTTTATATGCCATCCTGCCGTGGTGTATTGTAATGTTAAGACGGAAGAGGGAAACTCAATGGCGCAAGCATAATATTTTATGTTAAGCTCTACATTGGTCAGAATTGGAGGAACCTCATAATTAAGTATGGAGGGATAGTCCTGCTTCAAGTTATTATCCCTTTATACTCAAGCATGAACTGGATTCCAATGAGTAAATATTAGGTATAATTGGTCTAAGCCACTGCCGGAGCTGACAAGAAAAGTTTCACAAAACGAATGGGCAGTGAAGAGTACACCCCAATGTCACAGGTGTTATTTGGCCCTGAAGTCCCAAACTCTTGGGTGTAGTCAAGGTCAGGGGCCAGCTTAATTTTCTTAATGAGCTTGGTGAAACAACGTTCACCAGGGACCCAGTGTCAATGATATCTTTAATCTGCACTCCATTAATGATGACTATACTTTAGTTAAAGTACCACCCAAGGAGGGGAGAGCGAGGATCTCTTCTAGATGATAAGTGGAGGCAAGTCGTTTGTCATTTCATTATTTCTCCTGGATAGTCTGCAGGGTATGAATGCACTTGGTAGATCGGATAAATATGGCAGTAATCAGATCAGCGTCACTGGCATTGTCAAAATCTTGAGACCACTTATCACTTGCCAAAGTTAAGTTTTACGAGGGATCTTAACCCAATTCAACCTCTCCAGGTTTAATTGATCTGGTACCTACACTTCACCTGGGGGTCCTAAAACTTAATGACCATTTTCATCACCCCACTCAGACTTTGTCGTCAAAGGGGTTATCAATGCAGGTTAGGGAGGCCAAAGGGAGTGAAGTAGATTCAGCCTTCCCTTATGGCATGATAGGTCCTGGGGTTGCTCCTCCACATTATTAACTTTTGGGGGAGGCGTTAGAATTATCACAGCTCAAGTTTCGACCTTCAAAGTAGGGGATTTTTGCTGCCTCAGGGAGACAGGTTTCAGACTATTGTTAGCTGAATGAGAGGTAGAGGGGGATAGCACCGTAAAGGTGGATGTTTTAACTTAGTAGCTTTTGGTCGTTCAGTGGCTGTGTGCTTCTGTAAAACAGGCGGTGTAGCTTTTGTGACTTGATCACTTAACCCAATGTTAGTGGGAGCGATTTTGGATCTGAGAAAGGGCTTTGGTCTTAGGAGCTAGTTTTGGGACCACTTGGGAAGGCCGCTCTGAAGAAGAAGATGAGAAAGTCTGTCAGAATTTCACTGAATTTGCATATATCCAAAAAAATCCCCTTCCTCAATTCCCCTGACATCATCAGAAGGAGCGAGCAATCTATTACAATTTATCAAAGTTGATGATCAATAGGATCCTGATCTACTGATTGAAACTTTTTATTGCGCAGAGATTAATTCACTCTGATAGATTATGAACCATAAAAAAGCCTATAAATATCTCCTCTTTTCGAAATAAAAATTAGGTTGAGTTTGACCTGTATTTTCTTATTTACTTCATTACATTTTTGGAGAATCCGCCCAGTGTAACTTCGAGATACAACCTGATCCATTGGAAGTGTAACCCAAAGCTTCCAGACTGGTGCTCACTACAGGGGGCTTTCTGAGTTACGCTCCAGTGACCATGTCTATCATCATTAATTCTCAATTTTCGCCTGACAAGGCTCAAGATTAAGAGCAAGGCAGTAATTTACGATGTATCTTCAATTGGAGCCCAAATCCCAAGATTACCCTCCACGTTGAATTTCAGGCCAACTTGTAATTCTATAATCCTAACTTAAGTTTTGCCTCAGATTTTCAAACTCCACCTGAGGCCTTGCAAAATATCATCAATTAATTACTTGAAGGGGCTCTAATCCCTGGAATATGTTCTACCCAATCTCAATCTAATGCAGTGCCTTCTATATTGCAAGAAGTGCTGCAAACCTCTCAAATGCCAGGTATTGGCTCCAAACAATATCTACAACAACTTGTACATCCTACATTATACCACTTGCTACCTGTAGTTGGAATGCACCATTAAGGGATGCACAATTTACTAGAAGTACTCCAATCCTTGAATAATTATATTTCTGAGTTTTTCAAGTCAGCCTCCAAGTTTAGCTGAGATAATTGTGATGCTATTATTAATAATCGAACTTCCCTCAACAAAGTACAACAGCAGCTCATTCAGTTTGATCATGGGATATCAAATTTTATTGATGTACAGCTTCCAAAAAGGTTCTAGAGATACAGAAGGAATAGAGAGAGGGGTGTTTCCCAACTCTCTGAGCGTAGTCAATCAATGGAGGAGGAAATTAGAACTCCATCTTTTCCAATTGAAACAATTGTACTCAGGAATTCGGTTCTGGGTCAATGAAGTAGAGAAAACCTCTGGAAATATGGATCCTCCTGGGGTAGAAGGACCTCGTGGGCCACCTGGAGGTGTAGGGCCTTGTGGACCTCCTGGAGCTGATGGGCCCCATGGACCCCCAGATGCAGATGGACCTCATGGACCTTCAGGTGCTGATGGTCATTCAGGATCTTATCAGCAAATTAACTCTCTCATAACCATGATGACCCACTTACGTGAAAAATTCTCTAAGGTGGCCAAAGAATGCAACCTAACCCCTGATGGGGTACCAATTGACCCCCTTTTGACTCTGCAGTCCTTGTCTGATGAATTGATCAATTTGGGAAAGTGGGCCAAGGACACTGGTATCTTATTACATGCTTGTGAATCAAAAGGGGAATTGCTCCAAGCGAAAATCGAGACTCTGGAACTCAAGTACAATGCACAACAGGAACAAATTTTTGAGCTATCTCACCGACTAGATATGAAAGTAGGGCATACTGATCTGAATCATCTGATTAATGAAATTCGCACTGAAGCTGTTGGTCCTTACCCCCAATTTTCTTCTCAAGCTTCAGATTCTGCCACTTATGTGTCTACTCAATCTGAGCAACCTGGAGTGCATGTTTTATTTACTAATGCTCCCATGAGTTTCAAGCCAGTATCAAGGACTATTACCCAGGGGAAGGCAGCATTATCGCCTTTCTATATCTGTATGAAAAGGCATTAAGTAAGGCCACGGATCACCAAAAGATGAATTACTTGCCTAATTTCCTTACTCAATTGGCTCAAGATATTATGGTTCCCCACTTAATGACTTGCTCTACTTGGGATCAAGTCAAAGAAGCATTGATCAAATAATTTGGAAGTGAATAGACCCTATCTTCGCAAAAACAGGCCTTTATGGGTATACAGCCCCACCAAAATTAATCTATTAAGGACTTTGCTCATCAGTTCTATTGGGAAACTCAAACTCTTGTAGCCTGTAGTTGATAAAATTTGGATGATGCAATAACCGCAGTTATGTTAGCCTTTACTACTAGGACGCAAATACAAGTTTATCTGATCAGTGTCAAAAAGAATTTCTGAAGTATTTTGGATATTAAGGAGGCCTTATTGGAGTTGCCCCCTCAATTCTCCGAAAACCCCAAGTTTATGAGTCACCTAGACCTAGTTGGCCCAAAGTCTTTGCCATGCCTGGAAACACTATAGCGATCCAGTGTAATTACTGTCATTGCTACTTTCATATTGAGGATTGTTGTTTTTTTAAAAGGAAGCATATGAAAAAAAGTGAAAGACATAAGACCAATAGAATTTTTCACCTTGATAATGATGTGAGTGCGCAGCAAGAGCAGCAAAGTTCAATTGAGTGTAATTAAGACGACCATTCTTCTTATTCCTTGCCCTCCTTATTGGCATTATCCTCTCTTAGTTTGGAAGCACCATTACCCGAATTGATTTCCAAGTAAATCAAATCAATGCCAAGGCTATCATAGATACTGGATCCCTGGTAAATGTTGTCTCCTCCAAATTGATCAAAGGGATCAAATTAACCCCTGATATTTCTCATTATAAAGAATATGGCACCGCCAGCTCTCAGAGTACTCGGTCTATTAGAGCTTTTTATCCCTTCCTCTGAAAATCAGGAAATTAACCTTTACCATTACAGCGATTGTGATCGATAAATTGAGTTATGACCTACTCTTGGGAACTCAATTTTTACAAGAATTTGATGGAATCATCAACTACCCTGACTTGTCGTTGTCTCTCTTGGGTATCAAGTTCCCTTACTTTTATCTGATCATGCTTCCACTCAATGTCGGTTATGTTTTCTAGAAGGAACTAAAAGGTCTTATTCACTTCAGTATCAGGTTGAAGATCCTCATGTAAAATTACCTCCTACCATGGCTGATATTGAAGAGGGAATGCCTATTTTTTCTCCTGAGAAATTAGTTATTCCACCAAAATCACAAGTGATCATTAATACTTCTTTGCACTTTTTGATTCCCAAGGGGCATTTGTTACAAGTCCAGGGCACTGTCAATCCTTCTGCCAAAGAACTCTTGCCTTGTCCTGGAATATTGGATTATGCTTATTCAGGCTCTTTATATGTCTTAATAGCGAACCTTACTGATGTCAAAACCAGTAGATTGAGAGCTCCTGATTGCTTATGTCAAGCTGTTACCCTTATCTCATATCTATTATGTTAAACCCTTTGGGAATTTACAAGACTTTGGATTGGAGAGTGATCAGGAAATCCTTACTGTGGGACCTGCTATTGGGAAACATCTCTCTAAGGAACAGGAGAAACAAGTGCTTCAATTATTGGACTAATATTCCGACATTTTTGCTAGGCATACTTACGATTTTGGGAAGATGAAAGGTGTAGTGCACACTATTGAAACTGGTTATCACCTTCCTATCCATGCGAAGCCCTATCATAAATCCAAAGTAGAAGAAGACCGGGTTACTAAGGAGTTGAATCAATTGCTGGAGGCTGGATTATTGAAACCCTCCAATAGTCCCCGGGCATCCCCATTGTTGTTGATTAAGAAGAAAGATGGTTCTCATTGAGTCATGATGGATTATTGTCAATTGAATGCTATTACCCAATGGGACTGTTATCCCTTACCTAGGATTGATGATTCTCTTAGATTGTTGGCTGGATCCACCTATTTTTTTGGCCATAGACTTAGCCAGTGGATATTGGCAAATTGAACTGTCTCCAGAAGATTGTGCCAAGTGTTCCCTGATATTGAGTGAAGGGTTGTTTGAACCAACTCGCATGCCTCAAGGCCTAAGCAATGCCCCCGCAACTTTCCAAAGGGCCATGGACAGTATGCTCCGGGATTTAAAGATTATTTGTGTTCTGGTATATCTTGATGACATTACCGTGTTTTCCAAAACCTTTACTGAGCATTTAAACCATTTAAAAGAAATATTCAGCCAAATTCAGGGCTCTTCCTTAAAACTCAAGCCCTCTAAGTGCTCATTCTTTAAAAATGAAATGGACTTCTTAGGACATCAGGTTTCAGCTAAAGGGATTTGACCCCTTGCGGACAAAGTTCAAGCCATCCAACAGATGCCTCCTCCCTCTTCTTTACGGGATATTCAAGTTTTCCAGTATGTTTAGAAATTATTGGCAATTTATTTCCAACTTTTCTGATATGGCTGAACCTTTAATTTATTTATTGCAGAAAAGGAGTGTCTTTTGATTGGGGATCAGCTCAAGGACAGTCTTTCAATTCTCTGCATACTGCCTTGATGAAGGCACCTGTTCTAATTCACCCCCAGTTTGATAATCCTTTCTTTCTACATATGGATGCAAGCAATGTCGCTATCAGGGCTGCTTTATCTCAGTGTGATAAAGAAAATAAGGATCATCCTGTTGCTTACTATAGCAAAACTTTGTCAAAGTCCAAACGAAATTTTAGTGTTACTGAGCGGGAATGTTTGGTGGTAATTTTGGCCATCAAGCATTTTTGGCCCTTTTTATATATTACCCATTTCACTGTTATTACTGACCATTCCTCCTTACAATGGCTGCAGAATATGAAGGATCCTGATGGGAGGTTGGCCTGTTGGGCTTTATGATTGCAAAATTACGATTTTTCCATTGTTCATCGCTCAGGAGCTCAGCATCAAAATGCAGATGGGTTATCCCGACTACCTATTCTGACCTTGGAACCAGAAAAAAGAAGAACGCTTGTATAATCTTATTGGATGACCGGAATTATGGGATTGAGAGACTGAAGAGGATTGAGCCTATCTAAAATCAATTTTCAAAGATACTATGATTCAAGATGGAGCTTTGTATAAGAAAGTCAAGTCTAAGTGGTTGCCCTTCATACATCCCAACTTCAGGTTTCACGCTGTAATTGAAGGTCATGAACAAGTCAGTCATAGTGGCTTAAAGAAAACTCAAGAATAGTTGAAGACTCAATACTATTGGAACAACATGACCAAGTTCATTTGGGAGACTCTTGACTCATGTCTTACTTGCAAACGTCATGGAACTACCAACCCTATTTATCAACATCAAGTCATTTTCCCAACTAAGGCGTTCGAAGTAGTCAGCATTGATGTTGTAGGGCCTTTTCCTCGAGGAGTGCATGGTCATCAGTATATAATTATGGCCGTTGACCATTTGACCAAATGGGTTGAGGCCATTTCAATTGCTACCCCTTCGGCTAAGACTACAGCCTTATTCCTATATCAGCATATTTTTTCCCAACATGGATGTCCAAAGGTCCTTATGTCAGATAATGGGACTAATTTCACCTCGAAGCTTATACAGAAGTTATCAAAATTACTTAACACTACTCAGCGATTTGTTGTCCCATATATAAATCCACAAATGGGGCCATTGAACGAGTTAATGGAACCTTGGTCTTGATTTTAAGGAAAATGGCCTCAACTGATCCCACTTGGTGGAATTTTTATTTACCAAGTGCCTTGTTTGCTTATTGGATAAGCTATCACCACATTATCAAGATGTCCCCGTTTAAGTGTATATATGGGCGAAATCCTTCAGTCCCTTTTAGTGTTCAGACTATCCTTGAAGAAAGCATCCCAGAAAATACCAATTTAGCTATGAGAAATTTGTCTGATGAGATTATCCGCCTTTAGGCTCAAGCAATGAATTCAATTGAAACCACCACTCGAAGAGAGACTCTATAAAGCAATCAACATAAACCAGTCTTACCTGAATATCAGATTGGAGATTATGTTATATATTATCATTCCCAGCCAGGTGGATGGACTGAAAAGCTGGGAACTAATTGGTCTGGTCCTTATAGAGTTATATTTCAAGAAGGATTAGAATATTCAATTGTTCATACTGATACTGGTATTGTGGTAAATCATATTCATCCTAGGTTTTTAAGAAGTCATTCTCCACCGCGATCAAATCTTGAGGGGGAAGTGTCAGGATTTCACTGAATTTACACATATAAAAAATCCCTTCCTCAATTCCCCCAACATCATTGGAAGGAGTGAGCAATCTATCACAATCTATCAAAATTGATGATCAATCAGATCCTGATCAATTGATTGAAGATTCATTCGCACAGAGATTAATTCACTCTGATATATTACTAACCATAAAAAAGTCTATAAATATTTCCTCTTTTCAAAAATAAAAATCAGGTCAAGTTTAACCTGTATTTTCTTATTTACTTCATTGCATTTTTTGGAGAATCCGCCCAATGTAACTTCGAGATACAACCAGACCCATTGGAAGTGTAATCCAAAACTTCCAGAAAGTCAAAGGGGAGACGGCTTTCACCAGCTGAGTTCTTTTAACTGAAGATGAAGGGGAGATTGCACCTCCATGGCATTACCATCTAACTATCTTTATGTAAAGAAGAAACATTCTGTTATGGCAACTCTGCAGGAGCAGGTTTTCAGAGGGAAACAGCTCTAGTAGATGCTAAATTGGTTGGCGTAGAAGCTTGGCTTATAGCTCTTGTGTAGGGTCAATCTTATGAATATCTGCAACTGCTAATAAAGCCTCTTTGATATCCCCTACATTTTTGAAGGTGCATATGACTGAAGAGAGATGCATCGCTAAGGAGGGATGAGATGCCAAGCCAGCCAAGATAGCTGCAATTGCATCATCAAGAGGGAGCATTTGGGCAAGCAACAAAGATTGAGCTTAATTGTAGAAACTCTCAACAAAAGCGTGATCTACTCTCCCTCTTGCAAAATAAGGCACTTAAAGGCCTGTTTTTGTCGCTGCAAATTTTTTTAGAACCGATTCATCAAGCAGCACTTGCTTAACCTCTGCCCAAGTGCTGAGGTTGACCATGGTGGGGACCATTCTTTCTTGTGCTATTTGATTTAAGCAAGGAAGAGTCTGCTGGATTTTTTGCCGGTCAGTTGCTCCTTCCATCGCAGATTTATAAACATAAATGAAGGAGACAATACTTCCCTCACCAAGTATGAACTTGTCTCTCAGAGGGGTTTTCTTATAGCATGGCATTATAGTGAGTGCTGCTCAAGCCGTTCAAGGCAAGACAGAGCACTAGCTAGCTGGAGTTCAATAAAGGCTAGATGAGGGTTTATTTCCATCGTTTTAGTTTTTTTTGTGGTGTACAGGTACCCCTGTAGTGAGCACCACTTGTTGGATTTTGGGGTTGGAAAAAGCCTCGCTGATCTTATTTACCTCTAATACAACAATATACGTGAAGGGCTTTTCTCACCACTTATATGAAAATAATAAAAAAATAAATACTGAAAATGTTTAGATTTATATATTTTATTTGGTGACGCATGGGGGGTAAAAAAGAGAATTCACTTAATAAATCAATGCTAGTTTTTAAAACAATAAGGCTTTATGTTCAGATATCTTAGAAATCTGAATTAGGTAATATGTAATCTTAGCCTATTGAAGCTAAGAAAACTAGCTTCACTTTGGCTGAATGATGGATGGGGTTTATGTTTGGCTAAGATGTGCCATGAGGTAAAGATTTGATAAATTTCAGCCAAGCCCCATTTGTTAAAATTATTTTACCTAGGGGGACCCCCACCACACCTATAAAAGGGGATGGTTCCCGCGTAGGTGCTTGAGTGGACCTGGTCATGGCTGGGGGAGTATCATCTGATGGACATCCCATGGTCCGCTTCATGGTCAGAGTAATCAGACTGCTAAATACGTGGTTAGTTGCCCTTAAAGTATTAAAAATGATGTTACCCAATTTGTGGAGTTCCACCATGAAATGGCCAGGGCCTTTTGGTCGACAAAATTGTTAATATTAGTTAGATTGATTCTATTATTATTAAGGACTTGTAAATGTCTGACATTTCCCCTTTTCAGCTGATCTTTACCCACAAAATTCTTATTATGAAGCCTGGGAGTCAAATGTATAACAAACATCACCAATACTAATAAAAATACTAGAAAACTCATTTTCTCCCTATTTAAAAGTTTTTTAATTTCCTATAAAAGTATATTAAAACCCCCTGATAATAAATATCTTTTAGTCGAGAAACTTAATCTCCTGCCAATAATTGTGGTAATTTAAGTGAAAAAAACACCAGCGAGCAACAAAAAAGCCTAAATTCTGACAGATAATGCTCATTACAGGGGGCCCTTTACACCACAAATTTCCTATTAACAAAATGTCAACGATACTTGAGCCTAGGTTAGCAACTATTGGACTACAGATAGACAGTACATTGTCTCACCTTAAAAGGCTTGAGCAGCACTCTTTCCAAGGCCCTTATGGGGCCTCCCCTACCATTCATAAACCCCCTCTCCAAGATAAGTTTACCCTTGGTAAGGGTAATATTGCCTCTTTCTTGTTTGTATATGGATCCGTTATGATGGAGCAACAGACCGGCAGAGAATCTAATATACCCTCCCCTGCTTGAGTCGTGTGTTCAGGAGATAGTGGTTCCCACCATGGCCACCCTCAGCACCTGGGCGGAAATTAAACAATCCCACATTTACTAATTTTGCTTCACACAGAGTTTATAAAGGCGAAAACAGGCCTTTATGTGCCTTAGTCTGCAAGAGGAGGAATTGATCCCCTCTTTTGTTGAGCGCTTTTATAGTGAAGCTCAACCTCTGTTGATGGCTAACATGCTGCCTCTAGATGACGCCATAGCTGCTATTTTGGCTGTTTTAACACATCATCCCTCTTTGTTGCTGAATATCTCTTCAGTCAAACGCACCTTCAAAAATGTATGGGATACTAAAGAGGCTTTGCTAGCGGTGGCTGATATCTATGAGCTTGGCCATACGCTATGATCTCTAAGGCAAGCATCTACGCCGACCAATTTAATCTCTATTATGGCTGTTTCCCTCTGGAAACCTGATTCTGCGGAGTTGTCATCACTAACTGCTTTTCCTTCCCATAAAGATATTCAGATGATAATGCCATGGAGGTGCAATCTCCCCTTCATCTTCCACTCAAAAAATACAGTTTGTGGAAGCTGTCGCCCCTTTGCCTTGCCCATCTTCTTCCCAGAGCATCCTTCCCAAGTGGCTCCAAAGCCTGCTCCTAAACCTAAACCCCTTTCTCAGGTGCCAATCGCCCCACTAATCATGAGCAAGTAACCAGGTCACAAAACCTAAACCGCCTGTTTCACAAAAGCACATAGGCACTGATCGACCCAAAGCTGGCATAGTTAAAGCATTGACCTCTCATCCAGCTAACTCTAGGCTAAAACCTGTCTCCATGAAGCAGCACAACCCCCTACTTTGAAGGTCAAAATCAAGCTGTGGCAATTTCAACGCCCCCTAAAAGCTAATAAGATGGAGGAGCAACCCCTTATGGGCTCCATAACATGCTTTGATAATTCATCTGATGACGAATCTGAAGGGGGTGGCGAAGATATAGGTCATTATGTGTTAGGATCCCCAGGTGAAGTGGAAGTACTTGACCAATTGAACCCAGATTGTGGATTGGGCTAAAGTCCCCCATAAAACTTATCTCAAGAAATTGTTAAAGGGCCTTGAGATTATTGACACTGCAAGTGACGCTGACCAGAACATTGCCACAGTTATTCGATCTACCCAGTGTGTTTACACCCCGCAGGCAATCCAAGAAAATTACCATGTTATTGCCAAACGACTTGCCTCTACTCTCTGTCTAAAGTAGGTCCTCTCTTTCCCCCAACTTTAGTGGAACTTTAACCAAAGTGGAGGTCATTGTTAATGGAGTGCGGGTTAGTGCTAACCATGACTCTGGGTTCCCAGTAAACGTTGTGTCAACAAAACACATATAAAATTTTAAGCTGGACCCTGACCTTGACTACACCCAAGAGTTTGGGACTTCAGGGCCAAACAATACTCGCGTCATTGGAGCCTACTCTTCGCTGCCTATTCGTTTTGGGAAGATCCTCTTGCCAGCCCCAGCGGTGACCTTGGCCAATATTACCTATGATCTACTCATTGGTAGTCAGTTCATGCTTGAATTTGAAGGGGTTTTAGCTTGAAGCAGGGTATCTCTTCCTGCTTAGCAACAATTTTTCCTTAATTTTGACATATGAAGAGCTTAATAAAAAATACGCTTGCACTGTTAAGTATCCCTCTTCAGCCTTATCATTACACTATACAACGACGTGGCGGAAGACAAGCTGCCTGAATCAGTGGACGACATAGAGGGAATCCCTTTCTATGCATCTGAAGAAGTATTAATTAAGGTGGGTGAACAAAGGGTAGTTAACATTAATATTACCCTACAAATCCCCCACAACTGCTTATTTAATCAACCAGCGTTGATGGTGTTAGTCCCTAAGAACCAGAGTATTTTCAGGCGTATTGGACCCAGCCTATCAGCGACCCATTAATCTCCTGCTGGGAATCTTAACCCAAATGACCTGGTCATAAAAAACACTAGGTTATTGGAAGAGGCCTGCTGATACCCATTAATGACATCAAGCAAGTCCACAGTATTGGGTCTATAGCAGATATAGCTTACCCACCAACAAGCTAATATGTACTTTGCCTACCATCCACTATCTCTGATGTTTTAACCTCCGCGTAGCTTAATAAAGTTCATAGTTTATTAGAGTCCTATAATGTTATCTTCTCCAAATCTGATAATGACTGTGGACATATGAAGGGTTGGACGCATACAATTGACGTTGGGGATGCTCATCCCATCAGCTCCAAACCCTACTATAAATCAAAAGTTGAGGGGCTACAGATGAGGACGGAGCTCAAACAGCTACTAGACTCTGGGTTGCTGATACCCTCACAAAGCCTTTGGTCATCCCTTCTTCTACTGATAAAGAAGAAAAATGCATGTCATTAGGTAGTTGTGGACTACCATAAGCTGAATAACCTCACTAAGAAAGACAGTTACCCTATCCCTCATATTGATGACGCATTAGCCCAACTCTCTGGGTCCAAGTTCTTTTCTGTCGTGGATTTAGCTTGTGGGTATTGGAAGATTGACCTTTCCCCATAGGATCAGGAGAAGTGCGCCCTTATCTGTAGTGAGGGTTTGTTCTAATCCAATCGGTTACACCAGGGGTTATGCATTGCGCCTGCCACTTTTCAGTGGGCGATGGATCATATTCTCTGGGATCTCAAGCTGAGCTGCGAAAAATAGTCTACCTTGATAACATCACAGTATTAAGCAAGGCTTTCAATGAGCACCTCACGCACTTAAAAGAATTGTTACAATAGTTGTGGGCATCCAACATCAAGCTGAAACCCTCCAAATGTACCTTCTTCCTGAAGAAGTTGGATTTCCTCGGGCATGCTATCTCTCAAGATGGGTACAATCCCTCCAAAACAAAGTGTAAGTGATCTCTAAAATGCCTGCACTCAAAACCCTTCGCAACATACAGGTACTTTTTGCAAAATTGGGTATTACCATTAATCTATCCCCATTTTCTCCCAGCTTAATGAGCTTCTCATTTGCCACTTGGCTAAAAACACTCCTTTTCATTGGGGTGCTGAACAAAAAGCCGCATTTGAGACCTTCAAGGAACTATTGCAACAAATGCCAATTCTCCGCCACCCTGACTATGGCAAGCCGTTCCTGATGTTTATGGATACCTCTGATTACGTCATTGGAGCTATCTTGGCTCAATTGGATGAAATTGGGGTCGATCATCCTGAGTTTTACTTTAGTAAGATGCTCTCAAAAGCTGAACGCAATCACAGCGTCACTTAAAAAGAGTTCTTTCCATACTACTTTCTGTCAAATAATATCACCCTTCATTAAGGGACTTACTTTAAAGTGATTACTGACCACGCATTATTAAAGTGCTTTCAGAATATGAAGGACACCACAGAAAGGTTGGCTCGCTGAGCTTTGAAGCTCCAGCATTATCACATGACAATTAAGCACCAGGCAAGAACATGCCATATGAATGTTGATGGGTTAACACGGCTTCCTGTCCTTCACTTAGACAATAGTGAAGCTTAAAGGTTACATGACCTCTTAATGAAGCCGCTTGCATGGGGTGATGAGGATGAACCTGCACAGAAAATGCTAGCTTGGCACTCCCGCAACATCAAGGTGGAAAGTGAGAAGTTGTATAAGAAAGTTAAGGTGAATTGGTTGCCTTATCTCCGACCATCAGAACGAGTACCCATGATATTTGAGTCCCATACCATTCTAGGGCATAGCAGAGTACAAAAAGCCCATGAGTGGGTAAAAGAGCTATACTACTGGGAGGGCATCATGGAGACCATAACTGAAGTCCTGGATGCCTGTCTGGCTTGTAAGAAGCAATCCAGCTATAAGACCCGGTATCAGTACCAACCCAATACGCCTCAACAACCCTTTCACACCATAAGTCTAGATTTGATAGGCACTCTACCCCAGACTACTGGAGGAAATCGGTAATCTTAATAGGCATAGACCACTTTACCAAGTGGGTTAAGGCTGTAGCTCTTCCTGCTCAAACTTCCAAAGACACGGCCACTTTCATTCATTACAATATATGCACCCAGAATGGCTGTCCTCAGGTCCTACTTAGTGACAATGGGAAAAATTTCACCTCCATAGTGGTGAAGATCCTTGCTACCTCCTGGGAACGCGACAGCTTTTCTCATCCCCTATAATCCATCCATGAATGGTACTGTGGAAAGAGTAAATGGGACCCTGGTCTCTATTTCTATGAAAAATGGCTACTACATACCCTCTTTACTGGGACCTTTACTTACCCAGTGCCCTAATGGCCTACCAAATTATCTATAACTAGATCCTAAAGATGTCACCTTTCCGCATGTTGTATGGTTGAGAACCAGGGGAGCCTGCTTATTATCCAAGTATAATTTCTCTAATAAAACTGATACTGAGAAAGCTATGATAAAAGCTTGCCCAGAACATTATCCAGTTGCAATCAGAGGTGATAACCAACTTAGAAAAGACTGTCACCAAGCGGGTCAAGCTGCTAACGAGCTCTGGCCTCCTCTACCTACCTTCCAAGTGTCAGATTTGGTGATATACTATCATAATCGAATCACTCCCAGAAATGAGAAACTCAGGTCTATCTGGGAAGGCCCTTTTGTCATCACTTATAAGCGATGTGATGAGTACTCTATCAAATCCCTGGCTACTGAATTTACCATTAACCATGTCCTTGGCCGATTCTTGAGCCCTTAAACTTCCCCTAACACTATTGAAGGGGGTAGTGTCAGACAATTACAAGTCCAATATTGTAGTAAGAGTGATTTGGTTAATAAGACAGACGAAATTGACCAAAAGACCCTGGCCAATTCTCGCTGGAACCCTTTAAATTAGGGCAATACACTTATCAATTCCTTGGCCATATAGCATGATATTAAGTATTCAGATTGCTCCAACCAAGCAGTGGAATCAAGGGAGCCCATCCGAGGTTCCCCCTCATTCCAAAATAATTTATTTTTATTTAACCGAGGTAAGCCGACCAGGGGACAGACATTACCAAATATATGTGAAACTAAGAGAATAACTAACAAATATAAAAATTGGGCACCCCAGGGTACTCAAGTTACCCCTGTTGCCAGCGGGAATGCCAGGTATGGGGGTTAGTGCACTACTCCGAGGGGGTTTCCCCTGCTATGGAGCAGGTGTGAAGGAAAGGATCTGTGTGGAGGAACCAGAGTGGGAACCATGATTCTATGAGCGCTTTTTGTCTTGGTCTCATATATCCATAGAGCCAGGCTTGGAAGTGCTCTAGTAAGTGGACATGGAATCTGTTAATAATCCCATGAATGGTTAGGACCGTGCCCTTGAACGCATCTAATGCAATTGTGTGTATTGTCCACATTGCAATGGGTATTATTAGAAAGCGGAGGGTAGATGGTATTGGTGACTCGATCTGGAGCGCAAAGATACTTTTTGATATCAAGAATTCCTGTTCGTTTTGAATCTTTAGCAGGCGTGCGACTTCCTGCCATATAGCTTTGGATGGGGGGCATGTTTCTAGGCGGTGATGTAGGGATCCTTCCCCTCCACATACTGCACATGTTTTGTGGAGGGAGTTGGAGCGGTCCGCCGTCCTATAGGACCTTCTCAAACAGCGCAGGCGTTTGCTCTTATCCTTGGCTGTAGGAGTGGGTGGTGTGTCATTTTCCACATTACTTTCTGTGTGGTTAAATCATAGGGAATGTCCAGCATATCTAGGTATTCTATCCTAGCTATGCTTGGGGTTGTTGCGAGCATATCCCTCTGGGGGTGGTTTTCTGGGTTTTTTAATTTGAATTGGGGGCTGGGTCATCCCCTTCCCTGTATAGTACCCATGTTCTCTATGGTCCATCCCATATGGCGGATAGTTCAGAGGTTATGTTTGAAATGAGGGGAGGTTCCATGTGGACCCGTTGCAGTAAGGTGCATGCAAGGTATGAAAGTAGTCTGGGTGGACTATGTGGGTTGGTTAATTTGAGCGCCTGCGCAAATTCAGTCCTTGCTGCTCTGGACCAATGTTGTTGCAGGAGGTCTGGAGCAAGGATTTCCTTTATCCAGGTACCTAGGATGTGATTGGCATGGCTCTCAAAATCTATTAGTCCCATGCCTCCACTTGAGCGTGGGCCAAATAGTGTTTCCATCTGTATAGGAGGGTTAGAGCCAGGCCACAGCCAGCCTTGGATAAGCGCGCAAATTGAGGTTATAAAGGTAGGTGGGAAGGCTATCGCATGGGCCTGGTACCACAGTATTGGGAGGATGAGCGAGTTAGCAACTGTAACTCGTCCTGTTAGTCCTGTGGTTCTCCCCTTGAGGGAGGCTACGCGTTTGGATACCCATTGTAACAGGTTACTTTCCATTGTCTCATTAGCATATCCCCCTGATTCTAGCCAGATTCCAAGGTAGCGGACAGGAGTGGTGGTGGGAGGTGTTGCAAAGGGTAAAATAATTGGGTTTTTTCTTCGAGTGTTGGTGTGAGGTTCTGATGTTGTGGCCCAATTGTTTTGTATTTGTCTAAGAGGATGATTTCTGTATTCCTTTTGTTGAGCAAGCATTGCTCACCTTGGAGTATTCCTCTAGAGTGTGTTCCAGCTGTCGAGCATCTTCATTATTTGCTATACCTGCTATGCAGTCATCTGCAAAGGCCAGTATTTTGACTGTTGGTTGTCCTTGCGCGGATATCCCCATGAGACATGAGTCAGTTACTCGGAGGAGCGGGTCAAAGATGAAATTGTATAGCAGTGGGCTGAGGGGATCCCCTTGTTTGAGCCCTCTGTGTGGTTTGATATTGTTTGTTAGGAATCCAGGGCTGCATACAGCCATGGTTGAAGATTCTGTTAGGAGCATCGCCCATTTTATGAATCTTGGCTGGGAGTTTGAAGGCATGTAGACATTCTTTTAGGTATGGCCAGCTAACACGGTCAAAGCCTTTTCCTGATCCAAAAAGACCAGGGCACCAGTTGCTTTGGATTGGCAAATGTTTGCAACAGGGTGAATGTTGTTCCAGATTGAACGCCCTGGTATAAACCCAAACTGGTTGGGTGATAGGACGTCAGATGCAATTGCGCCTAATCTAGCTGCTAAAATCTTTGTTAGAATTTTTATGTCAGTGTTGGAGAGTGCAATTGGGCGCCAGTTGGCCAGTTACAATTTGTCACCCTTTTTATACAAGGTTATAACGTAGGATTCATGGCCTCCTGGTAATAGGCGTGTTTCCAACAAACTCTGGTTCATTGACGCCAATAGGAGGGGGGCGATTTGTGAAAATATTTTTGTAAAATTTGTAGGGTATTCCATCAGGCCCTGGGCATTTCCTACGTGGTGCACCGCGAATTGTTTCACAAAGCTCCTCCCATGTAATAAGGGATAGTATATTGTAATTTGGTGGTGTACTTTGTATCTTGGCAGTTTAAATAAATTCTCTAATTTTTTGTGAATCTGTTGCATATCGTGATATAATTCGGTGTAATAGCAGTGTACTTCCGCCCTGACCTCCTCAGGGTCAGTTTCCACAATGCCGTTGGTCTTGCGGACCTGTGTGCATGCGGGCTGGTTTCTGCAGGAGTGGAATTGGTGGAAAGTATGTTGAACAGATTTCTCCTTCCTTTATGAACTTACCTTTGTTCAATACTTTGATTCTGTGTTGGTGTTCAAAGACGAGATTGTTAAGTTGGGCTGAAATTTCTGCCCATTTGCGTCCCCAATTAGGGCTATAGCCAGATCTCAGAGTATTTATTTCCAGGTAGTCTAGTTCTGCAAAGGTACGCTTGATTGTGGCTGTGTCCGCAGTGTACTTGCGTGATGCAATATGTCAGGTTTTGTTGATTAAATCTTTTTTGAAATTTTCCCATGTTCTGATGGGATCCAAAGTGAATGGGGCTGTGAATTCTGGGTTTGTAGCCTTGTTTTCACCCCAGTCAGATAACTCAGGCAATTTTATATTTCTGGGTGAAGCTTTCTCCAAGGCAACACCTGTGTGTGGGATTGGGTTGGCACTAACTGCACCGTAACTAATCAGTGATCAGAAAAATCGATCTTTTTTGTTGTAAATTTGGAGATTCTTGAGTGGTGGGATTGTGGGATGATGATGTGGTCAATACGACTTATTGATATGAGCAGTCCCTCATGTATGTTGGGTCTCGTCATGTGAGGAAGGATTGGTGAATTGGGGGGAAGAGCATCTTGTAAGCCAAGAGATGCCTTCATTGTGCGATATTCAATGTGTTTAGGTGGGTATCCCCTGGGATTAGGCCATCGATCTGTATTGGGGTTATCCCAGCAGTTGAAATCGCCTAACATGATGATATCTGGTGGGAGGGTGAGAGTAGAAATTTTTTCAAAAAAATTTTCTCTCAGTTGCAGTGCACGGTGTGTAGATAAATGCTAAAAAAATTATTTCATCTTGGCATGTGATTGTTGCTACCAGGACTTGACCGTGCAAGTGTGATGATGAATTTGTAATTTTAAATTTTTTGTTGTTTTGGACTATCACCCCACAGTGAGACGTCCATACTGATTGTGATGGTGTGACCCTAGTTTGCCAGGATTCTTCTTCCCCTTGTAAACAGTGGGTTTCTTGGATGGCCAAGATGTCTACAAGAGGTTTTCGAAGGAATGCCAGCTTTTTGGCTTGGGACGTATGAGCCCTGACTCCCGCAATGTTTAACATCCCTATTGACACTGAGGTGCCCGTGGAGCCTCAGGAGCAGTTGGGAGGACCCTTTGGCCCTATCCCACCGCAGCTCATTTTGGCCATGCTCCGCGTCTGTACTCCAACTCTTTCACTGCCATTGTTGGTTCCCTTGATCTGACCCAATGATTCAAGGGGATTGCAGTTTTTTGCATTTGTGTCAACTTTTCCTGAACAGGTCTCATGTTAATTTGATGCGGGTTGTTATTTGCTTTTATATTTTTGAGGTTCAACTTTGTTGCATTGTGCACCACATTTTCACCCAAATTGCGTTTGCATTGTCCCTTAGTATGTGCATGACTGATGACGCTTTGTGGCTCAGTCTGGTTACTGTGAAAATTTTTGACCCGGGCATATTGTTCTGATTGGTTGGTTTGGTGAATATTTGAAATCTCCTCCCAATTTTTCTGTGGTTAATGGCGGATTCTGCATGTGCTGCCGCTTCAGCCGCTGCTCTCTTGCGGGCTTTTTGTGCTGCTTTATGCTGTTTACTTGTAACTGGGTCCACAATGGAGTATAGTCCATCTTCACCCCAGCAGAATGGGTGGTGGCCATCAGTCATTTTGGCGAAGTTTTCATTATCTTTGCCCATAGATTCTTCACAAAAATCATTTTCCATTAAGCCCTCTTTTACAGGGCATGCATGTTCCTTGTGGCCCAGTGAGCCACAGTGGTTGCAAATGTGTGGTGCGCGTTCTGGTGTAACTCAGAATGCAGCTGACTGGCCCCCATCTGCAAAGTGAAATTCTGCTGTGCGGGGAATTCTGGATAAATCCTCTTCCACTTCTGGGAAGGGGTGATTACAGCGATAGCTTTGCCCATGCACAGGTCAGGCATTAAGCAAAATTGCTGTAATTTGAGCTGTTGGATTTCTTCATAGGCCACGAGACCTTTGTGGAGCTCCTCCTCGATTACCTTACAAGGAAGGTTGGTGGGGAGTGAGTCAAAGGAGATGAACAAAGTTTTTGCTTTGTTCCATCTTGTGCACGTGGTGCGCACAATTTTTTTGCCCTCAGGGAGTGCAATTTCCACGCAGATTTTTGCTGCAGCATCGGCTTCATCAGCTGTTTTGAAACCAATATTGATCCAGCTGTGGCCCATGTTGTTGGTGGCTATGTACACCGCGTGAGGGAAAAGTGAGGGCTGTGCCTCACATGTTTTCTCCCACAGGGTCGGTGACTCATCCCCAAGGAAGAGTCTGATCTCATGTTCCACCTTTGACAAAGGTTGGTTGAATTGAATGTACATGTATTGCGCGTGCTTTACAGTAAATACCATAAACCCAGACAGTGTCTGAGTTTGCAATTTTTATACGGCTTGGGTTCCTGGTCCCCATCCAGGGCGTTTCTTGCCCTTAGTTGCACCGTTAAGCGCACCACTTGCCGCGATGCTCGCCCATGTTGTATTATTTTTGTTATTAAAGTCGCCCATCTTTCCTGTGTGTGATTATCCAAATTTCTGTTAAAATCGAATTGTAGTAACTAAAGTGATTGTTACAAGAAAGAAAAGTGGCAGTGCTGATTTTAAAATAATAATTTTATAATTCTTAAAAATAATTTAGTTAAACCACCTACGCGGGAACCACCCCCTTTTATAGCCTTGTAGGGGGTCCCCACAGGTGCAATAATCTTCCCTAACTGTGATTGATTAAAGTATATTAATTTTTTACCTAACAGATTGGTCCTACCTACTATTGACCATTCCACATTCAATCCATTGAAGCAAAGTGAGCTATAATAGATCTGATAGGTCAGAACCTATATTTTCTAATTCAGATGTTAATAGCTTATACTGAATCTTTGGCCATCTCACTATGAACCTTGAATTGTTTAAATACTAAGCAGGATTAATAGGGTTCTTTTTTATCCCATCGTTAATACTAATAAAAAACTGTAAAACTCCTTTTTCCCAATTTAGAAGTTTTCTAATATCATATAAAAGTGTATTAAGATCCACTGATAATAAATATCTCTCAGTTGAGAAACCTATTTTTCCTATTAATAATTGTGGTAATTCAGGCAAAAAATGCACCAGTGAGCAACAAAAAAGCCTAAATTACCACATTCACCTTTATTTGGGCACAAAACCAGCACATATCATAGAGTTCTTACATATTTGCAGGACAACATTTGATACTTTGAACAAAAGCTATTAAAATTCCCATACAGGCAGTGCAACTTTGCAGTAAACTTCGCCAATAACAGAGCAATGGAAGTACCAAATTTTTACTAAATTGTTTGTATTACCCAAATTGGCCAAGGTAGTACTTGACCCATCTATTTTGAGTACAAATGAGAAGCCATATTTCGAACTATAGCAGCACTAAAAATGACAAAATCTAATATGGTTTTACCCACCAACAATCAAATGTCATATGTGGGAAAAGCTTAGGCAGAATAATCAATGAATAATATATGTCCTCCCATGCTCTGGTTCCAACATATTTAGCAATGCAACAAAACAGCTTAGATGCAGAGGAAATTTTTATGGATGACTATCTTAAACCCACAATATATAGCAAGTATTGAGTACTGATTTGCATGTAGTTACTTGTCCAAAATTTGAGGTTACTGAGATTAAAATAACTAGAGAAGTGATGAGTCCTTCATGTTAAGAAGCCCAAGGCATGCAAACAAAATTGAAGCAGGACAATTTCACCCCTGATGATGTTGAACCCTCAATCATCTACAAATAGAAAGAAGTTTCTAATACAACTGAGTAACTGATACAAAAATTTAATTTTAGTTAATAATGCCACTATTTTACAAGTAAGCAATAATGTTCAGGGACCAAATAGTACATATGTGAATATTCTAGTATCAATTCAAGTTGGAGCAATCATTGACAGCAGGGCTCAAATTTAACATTATTGCTACAAAATTGGTAAAAATTAAAGCCACATGAAATTTATAGTAAAAATGGTTTATAGAATCGTTGCCTACAAACCACAACTTCTAAAGGACAGTTGGGATTCGCCCTATATTGAGTGAAGCTCACATTCTTTAAGAGTTGCGTTACAATAATATTATATTAATATTGAATGCTAAATTGGGCTCCTCATTAACTTAAGTTTAACCACTTCAATTTGTTGGGGATCATCCCCTAATAACAATTTTAAGTAAGTTGACCAGATAGATGGTTATTGAACCATCAGGGATTGATCCTGATAGCAATCTTGGCTTTACAATTACTGGCAACCTGTGCTAAGAATGATTGATTCTTAAACTACTATTAATATTAACTATGAATTATTAGTCTATGATTTGCAATCAATGCTTAGAGTTTTGCCAGGCTAGGCAATCAATTGACATCACTTGGAAATTTGTCCACCACTTATCCTAGATCCTAACTCCTCCCACTCATAGATAAAGTACTTTAATTAGTGTGAAGTGCTATTCTAATAAACTATCACTTATCTTACTAAAAATTAATTTAATTAAAAAGTAGTTCATTTTAAATCCCTTCTCCAACAAAGGTCCAGGTTGTGGACTTATAAGGAACTTTGGCTCCTTCTCTCTCAAACAGGGCGTCTACTAAACATACCGCTCCTGCCATATTGTTTAAATTCTGGGCTAACAAGCGAGCAACCCATAAGGCCAGATTTTTAAGGATCACTCAGTGCTTTGCCTTTGATATTTATATCACTGATTGTCACAGCATCAGTAATTGCTTTAATTTACCAGAAATATTAGAATTAAATTACCACTAACTTCATGTAATAGTATGTTTTTGGTTTATTTCTTTGGGAAGGACTATCAAAATTAAGGGCAAATGCTGCCACTATTTTATAACCATATTGGTGTTCTCCCAAAGCATGATAATTAATTATACTGTTCTGATATATATAGAAGGATCATTATAACAAAGTTTTTCTAGTCTGTAATACATTCTAAAACTCCTAATTGAAACATGGAGTGGCGTAGAATTTCTTTGAGAGCACAACGGTTGACAGTTGTTAAATACAAAGAGCATTGCTTTATTGAAACTGGATTAATGGTGTAAATATAAACAGCTTTATGTTAGATTAAAGGCACTTTGAAGAAAATATAGAGTTAAGCTATGCGTATATTTGAGATTTTAACCTCATGTCATGGCAATATTTAGGTGTTGATCACCTTATTGTATAACTAAATACATATAGAAAGACGCAAAATTACTGATAATCTCAACAGGTTTAAGTGGATGAGCTTGCATCTTCACAAGACTTAATCAAGCTAGACGAGTTTAGGTTACATACCAAGATATAATTCTAAGGTACCTGATTAACTTTTGAGTATTAAGTATATTTATCAATTCTATAAATAGAAAAAGAAAAATGAACGGAAAATGGGGGGAATTTGGGGAAAAGAGAAAAAATAGAGAACAAATAATAATACTAATATACCTAAATTATTTTACTTACTAATAGGTCATGTTTACATGACTTATATGAGGGTACCAACAGCTGACAAGGCTAGGCGTCAGGAGGCCCAAAAGGTCAAGCAGTAGGACCTTCCTGACCTTAAGCACACCTTGGACCAACGCTGGGTGCAGGCCAGAAATGCCTAGTCTGGTCCAGGTGAAGTGCATAACTCCCAGCCCCATGTTGCAGCTATGGCGTTAAATAAGACTAGTTATCTTACTAACCACAACAGTTTGGTTCAATTGCTAAGAAAATGGGATTTTGAAACTCATTCAATTTTAAAATTTCCAACTTAGGACAGCCTTGAATTCAATCGATAACCCAAGTTCAGTCAATTACTAGCTATAATGCCCTGCTTAATGGAAGCGTGCACTTATTTGTGCACCTGGGCTTAGGACCACTTCAATTGATTGATTGACTCCCCCCCCAAAAAAAATTGTTTAAATATGATTCTTTGATACCAACCTTCCTCATTAGTTTTCTTTCCTTTAAATAAATCCCCCATTTGTTTACAGTTTTTAAATTTATGGTTACTAGTGAGGACCTGTGCGTGACCTCCTCAAGGAGGACTTCAACAAAGATGGACGTTCTATTTTCACTAAAATATCTACCCAATCAAATGCACCATTGGGCATTCTTAATTCTCTCCAAACTGAGGCACCATAAACCTTCAGCACTGATCTCCGCTTGTTTATGGGATCCCCCATGGGGCCCACCCAAGATATGTAATTTATTTGTTTTCAACTCCCCTACACCGCGTTATACACCCTCACAAAGTGTTACTTTGGCTATGGTACCCTTCGCGTTGCCCCTTTTACCATAATCCTGATGACAAGTTTCCTGTCTTTGTGGCTGTGAACCACGCACCATTCACTGGTAACTAGAGAGTTATAGACACTCTCTTGACAAAAATTAAGATGTCAGTTTTTATGTTTGCTTATTGCCATTAATTTTGTATATGATACTGTCCACTCTCTTTATGGCTCTACAATTATTTTTAAGAATGCTGCCAAATTTTTTTTCTTTAATTCTGTTGCCTCTTGGGGATAGAAATTGTCACATTGAACTCTTTTTTCATATTGTCAATTATGAACTAAGTCATGAAGCACTACAAATCTTAGCTTGTAGCAAAAATAGACATGTTGAAAGGAGATGATCTGATTAAGTCAGGGGATTTGTTAAGGTTTTAACAGTATTATGTTTCTTTCAATATGTTCCAAGATTAGTGACTTAGTTAATTGGGCATCGTTGCCTAATAATTTAGCTAGTTGTGATGTTTATTTTTATTTATTTGAGGCAAGCTGACCAGGGGATGGACATTACCAAAATAGAGAAAGAAAGTGTCAATATGAAACCTGAGCAGGGTCAACTCTGTCATAGAAAGTTTTTTTCACCTCCAGATCGGGACTTGGATTTTTCTGGTTACGTCATGGGTAAGGTTTTTGTGTTATTATACCTACTAACCACCAATAGCTTCCTTCAGCTGGCACCCCGATCAATGTGCAAAGGGTGGGAATAGAACCCGCAACCTTCAGGTTGGTAGCCGTACGCCCTACTGACTCGCCTTCCACCCCCTAGCTAGTTGTGATGTTGTTGACATCCATAATAAGTTCTATTGCCTCTATTTTTATTGGTTGATGAGCTTAGCTATACCAATTAAGCTTTCTTATAGTATTGAGCTGAATTTAATTTAGCTTTGAAGTATTATGCAGTAAGTTTTGATTGAGTAGCATGACAAGTGCTACTATTGATGTTTATATTATTTGAAATTTTTCAGTAATTGATGTTGAGGTATTACTAGAGGTATTTGATTACCAATTATGACTTATATAGCCTAAATCACTTTTAATTAGTACCTTGTTATTGGTCACTAGTTTTTATGTTATTTTTTTGTTTATTGTAAGCAACAGTATACTAAGTATCAAAATGCAATTAAGATTAAGTTTCACTTGAACCAACTTTGGTCCAGTTCTCACTTACTGTCTACAAACAGTGATACATTTGCAACTTATCTAAACCTTTACAACCTGTTTAGTCACCACTTTTAACACCCTGATAGATTGAGGAGATAATGAAGGTAGGATGTAGGAACTGTAAATGATAAAATTTTACCCCACTGTTTCTCTCTCTGCTCAGTGTAACTTTTCAGGATTTTTAATTTCAGTAAATTAAAAGCAAACACTTAATTGTACACCAAAGTCTTGCTCCAATGTTGGTGGATCCCCCACCAATTGTCCCAGCATGGGGCAGCGGCGAAACTCCCCCTTCCATTTTCCATCCAACAGGAAAACGCGCTCAGACTGGCTCGCCCAGTCAATCCAAACCCTCAGGACTATCTGTTCCTCCCAAGGATCTCGATGCCCATCTCGCCCAAACTCAAGCATTGCCCTGATGCCCCCTGGTGCTCCCCCAGAGCAACATGCATTTTGGCCTTAGGGTCAAATATGGGAAATTTTTCCCCTATGATGACCAAGCCATTATCAAAATGACTCAGGTGGTGATGACACCAGCCTGTTTTATTGACTTCCGCCCCTATAAGGGGTACTTTGATCTTAGCTTCCCCTGTGAAGCTGATGCAGCCACTGCAGTAATGGTGCCATTAATTTTTACCAATATTCTTTCACAACAACTTAGATCTGGCTCCCTAATAAACACCACCTTGGTCCAATTCATGGGTTTGCCCACCCACCTCCCCCCCAAAGTTCTCCACCAGGAGCTGATGGAAGGTTTGGCAGCCTATGGCTCCAACCCCATATTGCAATTTGTGGTCCCAAATGGGGCCACACGCCTCGCTGGGCCTCAGGCATATACCACAATCAGCCCTGAATTTACAAAAATTTCTTTGGCAATTCCCCCTTGTGCCACCATCCCATCTACCCCCGACCATCCATTCTAGGCCCACATTGAGGGCGGATGGACGATTTGTCCATCCTGTTTCAAGTTAGACCACTCATAACACAAAAGCCCATACTCAGAAACTTTTGCTGACACTGAAAGTTTGCCCGATGCCCAACAATTTGCCACCTGCCCCATGCCAACTCTGACATGGGGTACAATCCTACCTTCCCCTCCTCCAATGCCTGATGCTGCAGCTTCACCTACAGCCACCAATCAGCACCCACCCTACCCCAATGCCACAAATAAATCATCCAACCAAACATCAGATTAGATCCCAGTTAATCATATGCATCCGCAAATGAATCAAACAAACCTCAACTGTACGCTTATTCCCCAATCCAATTCAACCAAAATCTATGGGAATTATTGGATGAAATTGATGGTCAGGTAACATCATTTAAGAACTGACGCTGCAACTTGAGCGGCTCTGTAACGTAGAATGGGATTCAAAATTCTCACCTTAAAAATATGCCCCATAACCTAACACTAAACCATTCTACAGCGACCACTAGCTTGCAGTAGAAGCAGATGCCACACCAGATTGCCATTCGCTTTGCAAAGCTGCCGCCAAATCTGTGGCTGCACTCGCAGGAGAATTTCCACCTCCCATCATCCCCATAAATCTTAGTGCACAAAGTAAGATCAACATGAAAACTTCACACAAAAATGTCACTGAAGACATCCAGAACGTGGTAACAGTAGCACGGAATATGAAAGCAAAAATAACCCAAACCAACATTGCCACATTCATTAAATTCCCAGACGCCCACCTTAAAGCTGAAGACGCTTTGGGAAAATACATCGTTGGTATAATGATGGCTGGCAACTACTTGGAAGTTCCAGTCATCAAGGATATCATACCCCATGCCGCAGATGCCCCCACACCCTTACTATCTGCCTTAACACGCACCCTACTCTGGAATGAGATGGACGCGGCCAAAGATGAGCCCCCCAATCCCCCCTCCCCGTCCACCATGGAGGGATAGCAGTATTCGCTGCCCACCTGGTTGGATATTTTGTTAGGTACAATTCAATTGATCCGTCCATTTTGGGCGTTTCGTTTGAATCATTATTTTTTATTATAATTTTAGTTTTAATTCAGTAATGTCCATCCCCTGGTCGGCTTACCTCAGTTAAATTAAAAAATTTTACCCCACTGTCCAGCTCATTGATTTACAAGGTAGCTGATCTGTAGAGTCTTTATATATGAAATATGACAGCGGTAGCTCATCTATGACTAGATTTGCTCTCAGTAGAAATATTTTTATCTAAAAGTTGTTACATGTTGTTTTTATGTTGTCAGATTGGAGATGGAATTAAATATGATCCATCATGGGTAAATTGTATTTGAAGGTATCACGAATTCATGTCCTCTGGTTTTAAATGTCATAACACAGTTTGATAAAGTACTAATCTATCAGGTAATGCTCCTCTCACCAGTTTAAGGGATTGTATCGGTTATTATAGTTGTCTTCCATAATTTATGCCCAATGTTTATACTAGTTACAAATTGAGGCCCCATGTAGTAAGCACTACGGTTCAATTTTTTGCAAGTAGAAAGATGGATCCTAAAAGTTTTGGTTGGTTGGAGAAGTCAGGAGTTAAATTCTTAATTTTGGGAGCACTGGATAGCAGAATGGCTGTAGAGAGGCGATGGTGATGCACTTTCCCTTCTGCAGGGTCCAATATGTTGGCAATTATCCTTGTTTTAATATTTATCCTTGTAATTATGCAGAGGGACGTACAATGATTATAAATTAATATAAAAAACCTGTACTATAAATCTATTATTCAAAAGTTTTTATACTATAGAATGGGTCAATGCCTTGTGGCAAATAGGGCGCTTAGATCCTCCTTATTCAAAATTTTCACTCCTAAACTAATGAAAAAGTTCAAACCATAACCTTTTCTTTTGATTGGCTTCAGGATTGTCATCTTCTCATTGTTATAGGGCTTCAGGGTTGGAATTCTGGATACTGGTATAGTGATGCATCAAAAATTAATTTGAAAACCCCCTTATTATTATTTGCCCTTTTCAGGGCAGGGGTCTACTAAGCAAAAATTATTATAGTTTGTGAAGGCTCAATTCTAGAGGGGGACATTTGAGCCTTTTTTCTTTTTTAATTATTAACATTGTAAGAACGGTCTTTAAAAATAAACGCTAATATATATATACTTTTTTTCTTATAATAATTTCATAAATAGAATCTGTACTAATTTGTTGTTTATTTTTGGTGCTGATAAGCCAAATATATAGAAATTTATTGTCAAATGATTATACTACCCTTACTATTGTCACTAGAGGGTAGAATGATTTTAGTGTGCTTAATAAAAGCCCCATTATGCATAATTCTAAAAACAACATCTTTGGACACAGTTGGAACCATGCTTAAAAGTTTCACATACAGAAGAACAAGATTATCTAAATTGCTTAATTATGCACTATGTAATCAGATAGAAGATTTATACTAAGTGGATCAGCCCTTTCCATCAGCACCCCTGAGTGAGTGAGCCACTTTCGTGATAGCTGGTACTTGCTACTGGGGCACTATCAAGAAATTGTGAAGAGCTCTAAAATGATACCATTTAAGTGTACCATGAAGAAGAACCTCCATAAGATCTGAACCTTGAGAGTATATACAAGATGATTAATGATTTGAAGCAGCGATTAGCTTGTTTGACTATTGTGTTAGTAAGATTAAGGTCCACATAAGCGCAAGAAAGGACTAGAGATCTGGCCATGACTTGAGTGGAAGAAAATTGAATCATCCTATAGAATGAGAAAACGAAACTCTTCAAGCCCTTAACCAAAATTTTATTAAGCTGGAAAGCAACGACAACCAGTTGGATTGCTTAAAGCATGATGTAAAAGTTTGCAGGTGGGAAACCTTCCTCCCCTAAGACCATTATCTACTTTTAGAGAACGTAATACTAGTAAAAACACGCCAAAGATGTTTTAACTACTCTTCAGACAAGTTGTATCTTGAGAAGTTTCATTATTACGCCCATAATTTAAGATTAAGCTACTCTTATCAAGGGAACTATAGCTGGATTTCTACATTTTTATATGAGAATAGCATGGGTGTAGTTATCGACAAATAGAAAACTCACCATGTTAAGGGATGTATGGGTATAGAGCACAGGCGGTGTTTAAAGCCACATTTTGGCCCCACGACATATGTGGTTGAAGTCTAGGAGATTATTATTGGCATGTTTGGAAGCTCACTTGATGCATAAAAACTGAAGCAAGAGTTCCTCACCAAGAGAATGGGGAAGTCTGAGCTAATTAATGACTATTAAAACCAGTTAACCTAAAGGCATAACGCTTTGGACAATTGGAGCATTAGTATAGTTACTGTGAAGACCATCTTACACATTTTTCTTGAATCACACCTTCAACTCCTGATGCATATGGCCTTGGTCGTGAAACCTGCTAAAACCTTAATGCTGTTAAAAAGTCTTAATTGACGTTAAAGAAACTTTATAAGATGGAGTCAGGACACAGAACCATCATCAACGCTCCATGATTAAAAGGCATTTTATGTTGCAAAGATCTGTATTGGTAAGCCTAAGTAGAAGGCTTACCAACAATCTAAACAGAAGTACCCAATTACTGGAAAGTTTAAACGTAAAAACTTCAAGCAAGAAGGGCACTTTTGAATAAGCTTTAGATAAAGGAAAATAAGAAAGAAAAATGTAAAGAGGATATGGTTGGATAAGTCAAATGGGACAAAATCAATACCAACAGATGCTTTAATAATGCTGTAATTCACGGGTTGAGTCAAGATGCTAAGTCATTAAAGTTGCAAGAAAAGTAAGTTTTCAATTGCCTTAAAATAATAAAGTTTAGTTTGAGACCACATAACATTCTTAAAATCAATATTTTAAGCTCATTCAGATCATCAACACTATTAGATGGGAAATACTCTAGTGGAAACCACGTTCAAGAAGATTTTCAACTGAAGACATAAAGTCCCCTGAGGCTTGCAAGGAGTCCTGCTTTTCTAAGGAGTTAGCAGTTTTCAGTCAGACAGTCAGTGTCCTCCCTACCAAGGGCATGACTATCAGCAAGAGCATTATAAGGGTGTAAGTCGCCATACACAAATTCAGGGACTAGCAGTATTGGATACTTGCTCTCCAATCAACATTATGTTTTCTAAGATCATGAAAGACTAAAGTTTTTAACGGACATTGTAATAAAGCAAAGTTTAGAACTGTCAGCCCTGAGTCACCCAAAACACTAGGAACTTAATCTTGCTACTCTTTCAATTTAGAAGCATTGTTTTGTATTCTCAAGCTGTTGTTATTGAAGATGACCATTATAATTACCTCACAGGAACGCAGTTCCTAGTTGAGCTTAAAGGAATAACAAAAATTAACTAAAGTTAATTCAGAATTCTTACTATCATAATTACATTTATGTTTCAAGAACAAAGTGAAGAAAGATCAGAGGAAGAGAGTATGCCAAGCTAATACTGGTTATTCTTATTATAAGTCAGCTATACCCTGAAGACAAAGGTAACAAATCAGCTACCACTGATGATAGAAGAAGAGTATTTTTTCCTTATACTCCAGAGAAGAGGTGAACCTATAGTCTGAAGAACATAACGTCATGCTGGTCAATTTTAGCATCAACATCTCATAACATACAATGCTCAAATTTACTCTCCAGAAGGAGTTAGAGATCAGGAACCTAGAGTAAGTGCTAGATTTTAAACTCTACATACCAAGGAGAAGTCAAAGTTCTCCCTGAGAACATTGTCATGAACCCTGTTTTTATCAAGAAATGGCCAAACTATTGCTTTAGTGAAGATGTACGATTACGCTGACGTCAATTCAGATCATGTCATTTCCAGCATCAGAGAAATTGGGATGTGAGATCCAGCTACACAAGAAGAGCGTGAACTTAACGAACTTTTAGATTAGTATCCAGATATTTTCAGCAACAGAACAAAACATATGTCTCTGCATGGGAGAAATTTATTAGATCGACACCAGATGTGCCATACCTTATGATCAAAACCTTACCGCCGATACAATGGTGAAGAAAAAGTCATCTTTAAGGATTTACAACAACTTATCGATGTAGGATTGACATGCCCCTCCAAGAGCCCTTGGGAATCTCCCTTCTGATAGTGCAAATGAAGGAAGTGCCCACCAAGTAGTTTATATTATACTATAACTAAAGATCTAGGTATAAAATTTTTGTTCACAACTTCAAATTGATGATACCTTATAACTACTTGGTAGATCACTCTACTTTATTAATTATGGACCTGTCAAGTGAATATTGGCATATGAAGCTGTCACTAAGAATCCCCGTGAAAGTTTGCACTACTTGTCAACCAAAGACTTTACAACCCAGCACTTATGCCGCAGGGATTTTGCAACGCCCCGCAACATCTTACCAAGTAGTGGATCAGTATTTGGAGATCAGAGGGTTTATGTGTTCTCACGTGCTTATATGTCATCACAACGTTCAGAAAGACGTCCAAGGGTCATCTGGCTCACCTGAAGGAGTTTTCACCCGCCTTAGAAAAAAACCTCAGGTTGAAAAGAAGCAAGTCACATTTTTAAGAGCTAGGGGTATTATTGGCCATGAAGTAATCTGAAGAGAAATCAAGTCCATGCAAGGTAATATTAAAGATATTGTCAAGATGAGTTCCGCAAGTTCATGAGAGATGTCCAGGTGTTCTTGAACATGGTAGAATACAACTTCCTATTTGGGCTAAATTTTTCAGACATCAACAAGCCGCTTATGCACCTGCTGAACAAAAGAGTACAGTTCAAATGGAAACAAGAACAAGAAAATGCCTTCAACTATTTCATGCAGAAGAAAATTGAAGCACAGATTCTAATATAAATGGAGCTTGCAAAGATCTTTTTAAGTTTCACCCATCCCAATGACATGGGTATGAGTGCCATATCAATGCAATTGTAAGAAGAAGAAGAATTAGATCACTTTATATAGTTCTACTTGGAGAATTTTACAGAGCAGAGTGCAATTACACAAGTACAGATTGTATTGCCTAGCAGTGATCAGAGCCATAGTCTTTTATGATCTTATGTTTAATGAGTACACTTCAAGATAATTGATTACCATGCCTCACTGATATGTTTGACAAACATTAGATACCCAAACGTTAGACTTGCAATTTGGGCTGTTCTACTATAAGGTTACAATTTCAAATCCTGCACCAGGAAGGGGAGAAGCGCCTGAACGTGGATGACTTTGAAAGGTCTCTTCTATGTCCTTTAAAATGGAATGAGCGATATATCCCTTCTGATTGAGGAAGAGGGTGGGCCCCAAGTCTATCCACTGAAAAAATAGCAGATCTGGGGCACACCCCAGATGAACGTTGTGTATACACTGCTCCCCCAAACTATTTAAAGATTGCCTGACATAGTGATAAAATTGAATCTGATGCACCTTTTATTTAGCTGAAATTTATTTAAAGAAAATCATGATATGAGATGAAATCCACGCATAAACTAGCAGATTAAAAATGGATCCCCAAGAGGCATAGCCATTGAGGGCAAACCAGCAGAGGACCCTCAAATGGTCAGAAAAAATTATTAAATATTAAAGATGAATCAAGGATGCCAGAGCCCTGATAAGATAGTGAAGTTTACTAAAGAGAACTACAAAAAGGCCCGCCTACAATTTGCAAAATGCAAATTTTTACAAAAGTCTCAGCTCTCTGGAGAAGATACGCATGTCCTGTTGTCAGAAATAAATAAATCGCTGCTCTTCTTTTTAGCATTAGTGGTGCCCAACCCAAAAGGGGGCGCCACCACGCATCTTTATTTGCAAATGATCCAAACAAAGGGATTATTGTAAATAAAAAATCCTAATATAGCCCTAAGTTATTAGCCTAGGAAGCCATATCAGAAGGTAAGGAAGCTTTGGGGAAACTTTTGTCTGGTGCCCGCTTTAGCTGGCGGACCATGGCGGACATCATAGGGGTTGAGGCATCAGTGACATGTGGCATAAGGAGGTATAATTGTGGAGTTTCTTCGTTAATGAGGCCGGCGGTGTCTATCAGCTCAACATATTGAGCAAGTTGATGCTCAGCAAAAGTAATGAGAGCAGGCACACAAGTAAAATACTTGGTGCACTGAAGGGTTTGGGGATAATTAGGGTCAAACAAAAAAGTGTTTGCCACATCAATGCAAGCGCAGCTTGCTCCAAAAGCGAGCTCCTCAATTTCTTATTTTTCATCCTCATTAAAATCATGAGGGAAATTTGGGATGGGAATGCCCTCAACAAGGGGTTCCATCACCCCAAGAGATGTTGGGTGAGGAGGGTGTTGTCCAGAGCAGCTGCTGCTTCTACCGCTATTTTGTTTATATTTTTATAATTAGGAAAACCGTTTTTAGAGTGAGAATGGTGGGGACATAAATTGGGAGGATTTACAAAATAATCCTCTAAAAGAAATCTGGCTTGACATTATATGGCCGATTCCTATCATCAATCCATTTGAGCACTTCAAGTAGGTTTAAATCAGCTAATGCCAGGCCAGCCACTGGAGTTGGTGCAGTGGCGGAACCTGATTGTCTGAGAACAGTTGACCATGGCAGATCAGCCAAAACTGTCTCAGCCATCAGCTCAGTATTTTTAATTCTGACGATTTTTTAAAAAATTAAATTTTGATTGGCTGCTGCTTTGGAAGCAGCGCCAATAAATCACTTCTCCTCAAATGCCTAAATTATAAAACCCAACTCTCTGCTAATGGTAGAGTACTGGGTTAGATCGTTGTATCCTAAATAAAAATTAATCCGCCCAATGAACCCTTTTAAAATTTTATAAATTACAAAAGATTCTGACATCCCTGAAGGAACCACATCAACCCATGGAGGTACCACGCTCATCAATCTCAGTTATGGTCGTGGCCATCTCTCTGGTGTTTACAGCCTTAGCCTTCTTCAGAAAAGAAAAGCTTTAGAAACATCCATAATAG
The DNA here is from genome assembly GCA_022478985.1 of Massospora cicadina. Lineage (NCBI taxonomy): Eukaryota > Fungi > Entomophthoromycota > Entomophthoromycetes > Entomophthorales > Entomophthoraceae > Massospora > Massospora cicadina. The sequence goes on along the minus strand of JAKSZP010001861.1, from coordinate 19,085 downwards.
ATGTCTCAAATATATCTGAACAAAAAACTGTGTCCTCAGATTAACAGACCAAGTTGAATATCTAATCATTTAATTTGAACCACCGTAAAACATGAAGAATAAAAATTGAAAATATGGTGGATGCACATATCAGCTAAACTAATAAGATTGAAACTGATGATATAGTTGTCACTCCTCATTATCAAATGTATGTTCAGGATATTGCAGATTTACTCCAGTACACCTGGTATGGTCATAACAGCCTCTTTCGCTTAACCCAACTAGTCGCTCTTCAGTGCGTGAGGCATGGGTAAGACTATTGCCAGCGCTTAATATAGCATCTGGGATGGGGATGATGTTCATTGATAGTACCTCCCACGCCTATTCCTCTGTAGATGTTACTTTAAAACTATCAGAATGAAAATACCGTGCAGACAGTGGATGCTGTCATGGGTATTGGAATACCCTTGATGGAAGTAAAGTCTTTCCTTGACATGTTGGTTTTCTGACATAATAACCTAGACAATTAATACTGCTGTTATGTCACTAATCCAAGATTTGTAAATTTGATTACTTATAAAGCTAAACAAAGTTTTAATTGTCTCATGCGCGCTCTCCTGAAATGTTGGTCATGGATAGCATTGATCATAACCATCAAGAAAGTACTGATCATTTGGGAGGCAAAACTAATCACCCTTCTCTAAAATGACTAAGCCTGTAACATAACGATGATAGGACCCACTTCCTGCCCTTTGATGAAGTGGCTCATGTTGAAAAGCAGTCATTGCACAGGCTCACGAGGATTTATTTCTTTATTAGTACAGATTCCTGTTTGATGACAGGAAGCACAAACCTGAGCCATTAACAGTTCAGCTAAAACTTGATCTTTGTTCAACTGAATACTTAGGCACTTCCGTCAAACAATAACTAGCCTAATTACTAGCAAAATCTTATAATACCAAGAATAAGATAATTTTATTTATTGACTAATTTCATATTTATAGGTCGCCTTGCACCTTGTGCCCACCTATATTAACATTGGCGTCAGTTGCTGAAGAATAGCTTTTATTCATTGATCTTCAGCATTTGACATGCTATGGATCAGAATTTCCCTTAACTCAATTTCCAAGTGTAGGCAATTGTTCCCTCAAGTCCAGTAAACTAATTTATCAGGATCATCTTTAGATAACTCATGGAAGTTTAATCATCAAATTAATTTATAAATGCTAAATTTGGATCACCCTCTTCAGGAGCTTAAAAGTTATTTACATAGTTTTGAATAAAAAACACTCAGTTGGAGCTTCCTCCAAGAAAGCCTAAAAAATCAACACTAATGAATCATATTAGAGATCATCCCTAAATAATTATAGTATTGAAAAATTTGGGAAAAGCATATTCTGGTTAAAAACCCATCACATCCCAAATTAACCAGATTTTCTTACAACATGTCTTCTGATGCATATACCTTCACACAACCCCCAGCGTCCTAGAGGTGGCAGAAATCCAATGGCGGTGTACGTCGCCAAAACATAACAAAAGTAGGAAAGAACTGGCGGCATTAGTAGTCTCGAAAATTTGACAGAGCCTCAAGAAGTGATTGGCAATCATTGTTAAAGAATAAGATGGCATTAAGTCATTCCTAGATCTTTAGACAGACATCTGGATATTAATAAAAATTAGTATATAAATAAAATGATCTTGGCCATATGGATAGTTATTTTGCATACCCATAAGAACTTAGAGTGCACTCTTTTCATAACATGACCATTGGAGAGGTTCTTATTTGTGTAGGCATCCAATACCAACTTATCAATGACCATAAAGGGACTAATCCATAGCTTGTCTAACTTGATTAGCTGTCTTAAGCCATGGGTGTCACAATAGTTGGTCCTATCACTGATTTAAAAAAGTCAGAAGAGCTGACAATTTTGCATCTTAATATTCTTTTGACTTGAGCTTCGTTTGAGAGTATTGGCATTATCAGAGGAGCATAACCCAATGATAACTGTTGGGAAGTTGATATGACTGGATGATATGCTACCCATAAGGTGGATCGGAGGGGGAATTGATATGAGTCTCAAGGTTTACAGAAAAGGGTATACAAAATATAATCGATCAAAATGATGACATTGGGTGGATTGAGGGAAATTATGCTGAGAGTTGATATGAATGAGAGTATCTAGAAAAGGGAAGATGAATAGAAGACTACCAAGCTGAGGATGCAGCTGGCTTGGGGAACCAAGATATAAAGAGTCACACGGAGGATTGAAGAGGAGGTTTTTTTCTGAGGTGATTAAGTGATAGCAGATAAGTCTGTGACTTATATTAAATAAAGGTCGAATCAAGGGGTGATAGCTCCATATATAGCTTATTGAGTTTTATTAGTGAGTTGGCGATCTTCATATTTTCCAATTTGGTTGCTCAGTGGCTGATACCCTATGAAAACTGACTCAGCAGAATCATACCTATACGCTGAGAATCAACAGTGGTGCTCACTACAGGGGCCACTGGTCAACTGTAGTTTTTCAACAATAGGATATGATAATGAGCCCGACATTTGTTTTGACATAATTTGATTTGATTCTGTGCGTGGTATGCTGAAGAAGCACAGGCGGCACCTAACAACAAACTGACATTATTTACTGTGACCTAACCGGGGGATGATAAAGCTATGATCAATCTGCAATTAGAGAATTGCCCTAAGCTGACGACCAACCAACATGGATGCTCCACAAATGTGACTTTTCAGCAACTGCAAATATTATGGAGTGGTTGTTGCGCGAATATTGCCTATATGAAGATGAGGCTGGGGAAAACGCCCTGATTTTATTCTATAACCAACGCGACCAAGACAGTCGCTACGCCCTGTACATGCCTTATTTGGATGTGACTACAACATGGTTAACTTGCCGCCTTGGTACCCATGGAATCAATGAATATCTAGTCACTTATGTGCAATTGCAATTTGACAGCTACTGCGTGTGCTGGATTGCCACAATATTGAAATTGGAGATGTATTATGGTTCACTCAAGCACAGCAGCATGATACTCGCCTCCTGCTTGACTGCCTCGATCATTCTTTTGGAGGTACAATGGGCGCTGGTACAGATGGACCATCGCATTGGGGACGTCCGCCGTCAATTGGACCTTTTTGTACCACAGTTAAATTTAAATTTCCTCGATTAATAAGGAAACTGCTGGATCAGCATAGCCTATTGGTGGAGTGGATTTAGGATGTAACAACATTGGGGAATATTATCAAGTGCTTTATGATGGAGCTAGCTGAATGGGCGGAAGCTCTCAAAGCCATGATTGCCCAGTTTAGGGAAAAAATGACACTGATGGAATGGCAAGTGGTGGACCAAGTCATCTCTTTATTGGCTGAATTAATCCAACTTCAAATCAAATAGAGTACCCAGCAAACAGCAGATAACGCGCTTATCCTTTGGTCAACGTCTCCTAATATCTCCAGCTTATTCATTGGGTTAAACAACTGAAAGTTGTTAGTCAGGCTGAGTGCCAATGAGCCTTCCCTCTTATGATTGGTGAGACAAGAGAGTATGTGAATATGCAAGGGCGCCTTAATACCCTTCAACGGGCCAATGAGGAATTGGTATGGGAACAAGCCTCCGTCATTGAACAAATAAATAATGCCAATCAGCAAGCGGATAATGCTATCTAGAAACATACCCACCTGCAAAACATAATCAAAGAGGTCCTCTCACAATTACAAGATGTGGAAAAAAAACTGAACGTTGAGAGGGAATTCTGCCAGGAGTTGAAACATCAGTATGAAACACTGCAAAAGGAAGTTCAGGATGTATGGTGTAAATGCTATTCAGTTAAAGCAGAGAGTAGTTGATCAACGAGCATTTTGTGGGGTATGCTGGAGTTGGGGGAAGTGGGGCAGTTTGTGGCGATTCAGGGGAAGAATGCTATGGATCAGTAAACGAATATCCCTTGGGCATTATGATGGACCCCCGCGCAACACTACTTCTTTCAAGTCATTTTAAGCAGATTTGAGTTTATCCGGCTGGAGGTATGATAACACACAAAGGGATAATTCCAGTAGTCACTCCAAAACCAATTCGCCTGCTCCTTGTGGCAGGAACCTGGAGCAAGGCGAGGTCGTTCAAATCAAAAAATTACCTCCTTTCAGTTGTGATGGGAATCTGCATGGTTACTTTAAGCATTTCAAATTTTCTGTGGAAGGGGCTTCTGATCAACAGAAAGCAAAACTGTTGCTGTCCGCTATAGATGTGAAAAGCGCTGATCAAATTACCTGATATCTTCCAAATAGCGAGCTATCCTACAAAGAAGTTAAAGCGATTATTCTCTGGCTGTTTGGGGGCGCTACTAAGATAGCTCAACGGAAATCTGACTTCATGACTATACAGTTTCACCAAAAAGAGACCCTGTTAGAATTTTCTGAGCATTTTTTGGCGGAAGCACATGTCCTACTTGGAGCTAACATCTTATTTGCTGAGGATGTCAGTATAGCAACGACGGTGGCTGTCAAACCACATTGGGAACTATATAACTCTACGTCTCACGTGTTAGATGGAGATGCTAGACTTATCCAAATTGTGAACACCTTATGATGACTCTCTGCCACAATCAGCACCCCCAATGTAGCCCAAAAACCTCTGCTGTCTCCGCTCCCAACTCTTCAAGATATGAGCCGCAGCAACTGGGTTATCAGCTGCTGGAACATATTCGTCCCCTCATATGAGTCAGTGGACCCCTTTCGGCCCATGTATGCTTTCCCAGTTCATCCACGACCTTGGAACCATACTGGCAACTTCCAAACTGGTCCATCCGCTACAAGCTATATACATGAACCTTTTATGAACACTTGCTTCCAAAGCAGATGAAGAGGGCATTATGCGGGTAATTGCCCTAGCAAACCACAAGTGTATGCAATGCTAACTGAAAAATTGAGAAGGAAAAGCTTGAGCGGAGTAGAGACGGGACGCTTTACCTCCGCTAGATCCAATTCACTTGTACTTAGCAATTCCCAAATGTCTTTTCAGGTAGAACTTGAACCTCAATCAGATGATTTGTTATATCAGCAGCTTTCATTGGATACCCCTGCTTCCGCTTCTGAGAGTAAAAGTTCACCCCAGAGCCCCAAATTCCGCCAGGACGTGCAGAAGCCATATGCGTGGCAGATCCTGGAACAGACTGGCACCAGCAACGCGGATCCCTCAACGAACGTCACCTCTTTAGTAGGGGTTAATGTAGCCATTCTGGTAGAGAAAATCTCTAGTGAGTATCCTCAGGTCAGCAAGGGCATTTCTCTTTTTTGAGTAACCCAAAGCCCTTGGACGTACATGTAATAAATGCTGATGGTTCTTCTTACTCGGAATATACTTACTGTGACATTTTCGTTCAAAACACAAAAATCCGCGCTATCATAGACATGGGAGCCCCTGTGAACATAGTCTCTACTCAGTTGGTGGCTAAACTTCTGTTAAAACTGGATGTGGACCATAGAGTAGTATATGGGACTGTGAGAACGCATAGCACTGTGTCTGAGGGAGAATATAGCGCGTTGCCTTTACAATTTGGGTCAGTCCAGGCTTCTTCTCCGGTGGTGATTTTGCCAAATAACAACTACAACATGTTAATCAGAGTGGCATTTATGAGGAAATTTGGTGTTGTGATAAATATGGCGAAGGAAACTCTTACTATTTTAGGCCAACATGTCCCCATATTTTACCTCGTGTGGAATCCCAACAGATCCATTCCGCTCTAGTAATAACAAACTACCATACAGCGATGGAGTGATTCCTATTTGTTATTGATGACTGAGGCGGAGGACCAGGACCATCCCTAACCAGATTTAGAGTACAAAGGGATCCCTCTTTGGGCAATGAGCGCTTTGAGCCTACCATCTGGACACCAGTGCATAGTAAGGACTGGGATTAAAAAGATGTCCCTAAAGGGCTTTATGGAGAAATTATGGCGCCTCACCAGCACTTGCGGCTTGAACCACATGTGGCTCCAGGGTTACTGTTACCTGGGAATGGGGAGGTGAAAGTGCTTCTAGCGAACTTACAGAAAAAGACAATAACAATACATCGGCACCAAGTGGTGGCTTATCTACACTTAGTTCCTATAGAGAAAGCTTGCAGTATTCATTATTTTGGCTCATGGGAGGATCTTGGACTACTGACAAGCTCATTGTTCGGCATGCTGACTGTGGTTCCGCGGAAAGCACTCATGGGATTATTGTCATAACAGCAAAATAAGGCTATGGCATTATTTAAAAAGTATCAGGATATTTTTGCACATGATCATGATTTGGGGTGCGCTCAAGGAGAAGTACAGTGGATAGATATGAGGGGATCACCCTCCCCTTTGGTCATGACCTATTAGATGTTCAAAAGCGGTGGAAGAGGTTGTCTCCAACGAGGTAGATGAACTTATTGTGCAAGGATTGCTAGAGCCATCAAACTGTCCATGGGCATCACCTGTGCTCATTGTAAAGAAAAAGATGACTTAAATTAAGTGGTTATTGACTATCATAAACTCAGTAATGTAATGAAGAATGATTCCTACCCGCTTCCACAGATTGATGACATGCTAGACCGATTAGGTGGGGCAAATTATTTTTCCGCCATGGATCTGATCTCAGGGTACAGGCAGATCAAAAGCCATTAGTGGAACGGGAGAAATAAGTGATCTTTACTTTGAGAGGGTTGTTCCAGCCAACTCACATGCCACAAGGGTTGTGCAAAGCCCCATCTATGGTCCAGCATGCCATGAATACGATTTTAAGCGATTTAAAGCTGTCATGTGTCCTAGTTTACCTCGACAACATCAATGTTTTCTCACAGATGTTTACAGAGTACCTTGCCCATTTGAATAGAGTGTTTCAGTGCCTTGCTGCCACTAATATCAAAATTAAGCCTTGGAAGTGCCATTTCTTTAAAGAACAATTAGAATATTTCAGGTTCATTGTAGATTCAAATGGGCTTAAACTTCAGCCAGATAAAGTGGAAGCAATAAGCAAGATAACTCGCCCAGGTAGTAAGTGGGACATTCAAGTGTTTCTGGGGATGGTCGGGTATTACTGATGGTTCATCACAATTTCAGTTGCATTAGGGCCCCACTTTTTGATTTGCTAAAGAAAAATGCTTCTTTCAATTGGATGGAACGATGCTGGAACGCTTTTGATGTGTTGCAAACCGCATTAGCAAGTGCACCCATTTTGCAATATCCCAACTTTGACAAACGGTTCATAGTGCAAACAGATGCATCCCTCACTGCTATAGGGGCATTATTATCCAGAAAGACGATGATAGCATTTAGCATCCTGTCACATTCTGTAGTCAAAGCTTGAACTGTCGCGAACAAAACTACACTGTGACTGATTGGGAGTGTTTAGTGGTGATCTACGCTTATAAACAGTTTTTGGTATATTTACATGGGGTAAGATTCCAAGTAGTATGGATCACGCTTCCTTGCGCTGGCTACAGAATCTGCATGAACCGGAAGGACAGCTCGCACATTGGTCTCTGAAGCTCCAAGTGTATGATTTCGAGATTATACGCCGCCTGGGAGAAAAACATCAAAATGCGGATTGTCATTCACAGCTACCAATGGTCGCTATCATGGAGGGTTTAGCTGACATAATGTATGAGAAGATGGTGGCAAACAAATACAAGGATGAGCCGCTACAGGTGATCAAGGTATTAGATGGACTCAGGGAGTATACTATGAGGGGAAGAACTATATAAGCAGAGCTGGAGACTCAACGCTGAGTTTTCCTAAATCTTTGGCTTGACCCTCAATTATTATGGGTGCTCATTGGGCTGTAGGACATGGAGGATTGCGGAAAACGCTGGAGTTTTTATGACCCTGATACTACTGGGAGAGCATGCATTATGACATATTGGAAACAGTTAGTTGTTGCCATCAGTGTCAAGTGGAAAAGCCTTTCCACAAGAAGACCACATACCAGTTGGTTAAACCCTGGTTCGCCTGGCACACCATTTCCATTGACGTAGTGGGACCTCTGCCAACTAGTGCCAATCAATCCAAGTATATAATTGTTGCCATCGATCATTTGACCTGATGGGTGGAGGCCAGGGCTATTAGCGACTTGGGCGCGGTCACCACTGCCATGTTCAATGGTTTGCGTTATACAGTGGCACGACTGCCCACAGTTCATTCTAACAGACAATGGAACTAATTTCACTTTTCACATCCTACCAAAGTTGAAAAAGTTGATGGCGACCTGCGGGGTTTTGACCACTCCCTATCATCTGGAATCAAATGGAATGGTGGAGCGGGTCAACGGAACCCTAGTGAACATACTCTACAGGTTGGTAAAGTATTGGCCCTTGGAATGTGTGCCCTTCTACCCTAAAGCTGTGTTTGTGCATAATATCAGCTATCATTCGTCCACTGGTAAGAGCCTGTTTCAACTGCTGTATGGTCAACTTCTAGCTCTGGCCGCCTTGCTTTATTAGTGCATAGAGGACACTGGTGATGTGGATCCCCAGCGATATTTGAAGATTCTTATGGATACAATGATCAAGCTGTAATTGGAAGCCTACTCCACCAGTTTGTCCAAGAAGATTCGTTATTGGGCATCCAATTAGAAGAGATGGAGTGGACTCCCATTATTTTCTGTTGGGGATCATGTTTTATTCCACGACCAGCACAGATTTGGGCGGAAAAACAAGCTCTCCAACATCTGGGCTGGCTTGTTTGAGATAATTGAGTAGACTGGCATGAATGTCTACACTATAAAGGAACCCGCGGGGGGTCAGATTATAAACCAAGTTCACGCGAAGTTCCTCTTAGCATTTAAGCAGTAAGAGCATATCATCCAGTAAAAGGGGGGTAATTTCAGGAAGTTGATATGACTGGACAATATGCTACCCATAAGGCAGATCAGAGGGGGAATTGAGATGAGTCTCGAGATTTATGGAAAAGGGTATACAAATTATAATCGATCAAAATGATGACATTTGGTGGATTGAGGGGAATTATGCTGAGATTTGATATGAATGAGAGTATCTAGAAAAGGGAAGACGAATATAAGACTACCAAGCTGAGGATGCAGCCATCTTGGGGAACCAAAATTATAAAGAGTCATATGGAGTATTGAAGAGGAGGTCTTCTGAGGTGATTATTTGACTGCAGATAAGTCTGCGATTTATATAAAATAAAGTTTTAAACAAGGGGTGATAGCTATATATATTTAGCTTATTGAGTTTTATTACTGAGTCAACAATATTCATATGATCCGATTTGGTTGCTCAGTGGCTAATACCCAGTGCAAACTGACTCAGCAAAATTTAGTCTATATGCTGAGAATCAACAATAGCTTTTGTCAAGTTTTCCAAATACTGTAGAGGCGTCATTGCCAGACTCAGTGTTGGATGGTTGACTGGAAATGAATCATCAGGAAGATTGATATAAGAAATATTGTAATTAGCTTGTGTCTAATTTATTATGCTTTATATCAGTCATAACAACAAAAAGGACCAAAAATATTCTAAGTACAAACGAAACTTAGATTTGCAGCATAGCCGCTCCAATTAAATTATATTTTTGACTTAATGATCCAGGATCAGGGGCTTTGTTAGTCAAAATGAAATTAGTTTTTTGATTGAGTTATGATAAAATTAATTGCTAATTAGTGGTACAAACTTCCTTGGTATGTGCTACTGTTGCCTGAGAGGAGCGATAGTTTTGCTATTTTTTGGATGCATCAGATGAAACGTTGTTTTGAAGTAATTGTGTCATTAAGTCACAGTCCATGAAGCTGGGCTGGGTTACATTAGTATTCCTAATAGTTTATAAACCCTCTAAAGACCTTCATTGTGAACCAATGGTTAAGTGGTGATGTGAATGAGGTGTCATGGGAATGGTGTGGTTAACATTGAACCCTATAAATTCTTTCTAATTTTAGACAATTATAAACAATTCTTAGCAGAATCATATTTTGTAAATTTGCAATATATAAGATTTTTACAGTTAATAATTTTTCGTTGTATAAGTTAATAACTAACTTGTAATCAGGAAGATTAATGCAGAAAGCCTTTATAAAAGTAAGGTATATGAGTAAATTGACAGCAGAATACAGCCTCTAGTCTTATCTTAAAGGAGTTTATAGCTTAACAATTATCACCATTTGGTCTACTGTCTTCATATAATAAGCGCTCATAACTCTGACTTTAATCCCAGATGAAGAACTAGACCATTTGATATAGGCCAAAACTTCAATAGTGGCGCTCATGGCTGGGATAGAATATTGTACACATACCAATAAGGGGAACAACGCCAACCCTTAAATTGCTAAATACAATTACAAGGCCTTATGGGAACACCAAGATGACTTTTTCACAGATCAAATGGAACGATTTACCCATTATCATCCATCCTGAAAAACCGTTTCTCATGAGAAGCTTGAACATCTAGAAGATCAACTATTAAGAGATTATCAAATAAATCAAGGGCCCTCAGATACCAGAAGCAATCCCTTTTTATCATTAATGACAACAAGATGTGCTGGGGCGAAATATCTAGCTTACCACTAATTGAGTGAAGCTCAAATCTGACATAAATTAATTGGGAAGAGAACATCGCCTATTACTTAATCTAGTTCATCCATCCTACCTCCAAAAACTCGCAAATGATCATCACCCACCTCATGTGGCCATCCTCAAGTTTGCCAATTTTTTATGAAACTCCATCTAAGTGGCCAAAATATTGAATGAGCGACTGGAAGCTAACTTTGGCGAGGTCTGCTCTAGCCTGGAGACGAATTTAGCCTATCCACTTAGGCTAATAATTGAGTAGTGGTATTAGTGCAAGAGCTAAATGACAGATTACGCCCTGTATTAGAAAGTTACTTAAAGAAGAGAAGAAGAACTGAATCTTTGGTCAACAGTTTAACCCAGACATCTATGAGTGCTTCTGAATTCATGAAACTTAGCTACGTAGGCCAAGAGGAATGACTAAGGAAAATGATGGTGAATTCCATTATCAGTATCAACAACTGAGCGCTTAAGTTCGCAGATGAAGAATTTCGCAGAGAAAAGTCAATTACTGGCACACAAAGGTCAAGGGCCAACGATGAAGAATAAGAAATTTTAGGACTCTGTCAATTGATTGAATCGCCAGATCAATAATCTCAATGAGAATGTTGCCTCCATTATTGAGTCAAACAATACTCTCCATGGGGAAGTGAACAATTGCAGAAAATTAATCAAGGAAAGTCCAAGTAATTTATGTCATACAATTACAAATAATTGACTTAAACAAGGAAATCTCAAACTTGGATTTGAAAAATAGAAACTGAATTGACTGGGAAAATGAGATCGATTGTCAAATTAAAGATTTGGACAATGGTCAATGCCAATGAACCGTGAATGATTTGATTAAGAAAACTTCTGCACTACAAGGATGAAGCCTTGGAAGTAGCTACAGAAGCTGATGCTGGGCAACATTGACAGATGCTTAGCAATATGGTTGCTTTGGCCAACCCATTTTCCTTTAACTGTGGTGCAGCAGCTCAGCGCCCTGAGACACTCAGTTCAGGCAAGTAAAGGTGCAATTACGATCACCATGAGTTGAACAATGATAATTATAAAAATTTGAACCCTCCTTCTTTTGATAAGAATGAAAACATGGTCACTTTCATTAAATGATTCAAAATGGCCATGTACGGGGCCATTGATTGCAACAAAACAGCTACTACTATAAATTGCTTGTATGAATGGAATATCAAACTACCTATGCCGCACCTCTACTAAGTCCCTACTTATGCCAAAAATCAAAAGAGGATGGATTTGCAAATTTGGAGTCTGAATAAAATGTCAACCAGAAAAAACCAAATTCATGAATATTGGCTTTAAGAAGTATGAAATGATTAATGAATATGAAGAGCGATTCTATTGCAAAGCTCAAGTTCTCTTAAGCGCAAAGTTAGCAATTTATTTCAACGCCAAAATTTGCATTGCAACATGCAGTGCAACCCTATTAAAATTTGACAAATACTTTATTGCCTACCTTTGTACAGAACCTCATGACGTCCAGGTTGGTCAACTATCTACGCAAATGCTCACAAAAGTATGCCTCTCCCAATACTGGCTACAAATCAGGACCTTCAGCATCCATAGGAAAACGCTTTGAAAATAACAAGAAAGCTGTCAGAGATACGCCTGTTAAAACTGAGCAACCCAAAAACACAAAGGCACTATGCCCTTTAAGAAAAATCACTTGCTACAACTGCAATCATAAAGGGAACTATGTCTTCAGATGCTGCCAACATAGCGTCAATGTCATCCTTTCAGGTAACTCATAGAAGGAGGGAAAAGAGCACGCACAATAGAAGTGAGACGCTCTATTGTTCCAGAAACACCATTTCACCTGATCAAAAAGTGTATGTTGACAATGAAGAATCCATCAATGTACATGCGGTGACCCACTCTCTGAAGAAGGTTGCTAACCTGAAGCAACTGAAGTAGTCACTAAAGCGTATGTGCAGAAAAAATTGAGAATATCCTGGCTTATTGGTCAAGTAGTAAATTAGATACCCCAAAAAGGAAGGGGGTGAGTATAACCATGCCTATTGACACATTTATAACCAATGCCCTAGTGTTAGAGCTAATTTGAATCAAACTCTTAGTTCTTTAGATTTCTCACATACCCATTTAGTAAATTCTATAGATTCTTAATACTTCTAAGTGCACTTATGTTAATATTCTGGGCAATAAAATCAAAGTTGTAGCTATTATTGATAGCGTACGCCTATGAATATTGCCCCCACTAAGCTGGTCAAGAAGTTTATATTGCTGTGACATTGACCATCATTAATAATATGGTTTAGCGGGCCTCAATAGCACTAAAAGTGGAAGAGCTTACAGCATCCTGCTGCTGCGATCTGGTGCGCTGGTTGTAGCAACACCCGTAATGGTACTACTCAACGCCAACTAAATTATATTAATTGGAACAAATCTTAAAGGCCTATGGATTTTGTGTGATTTTAAAAACACCTTGACAATATTGGGACAAACACTCCCAATTTACTACTTTCATGCTAATATGAAGTCCACCAGCTGTCATCAAATTTTATTAATATATCCTATGTCAACAGTATAATTAATCAGCTGCACTCAGAGAGGAAATCAAAACCACCATTGCCAACTGCATTAATTGAAAGTGAGGAATAACAATAATAGTGAACAAAGACGCAACAATAGCTCAAGGACATCAATTGCTTATGAGTACTGGGACTGCACTGGACATCTCAGAAGTATTTTACAGGGAGGTTGGATCACCTTGAATCATTATCAGGTGGAACCTAGTGTAACACCTGGGATGATTATATTGGGGCACAGTGAAATTGACATCCTATCGGAAAATTTAACCAACTGAGATATCAAAGGTCAAAAAATATCAAGTGGTCGCCTTTGTACATCTGGTTCCAAATGATGAATTATTTTTGGCTGTCTAATTTAATGATTTGTTAGAGATTGGATTACCTACTGATGGCATTGGAGCGCATGCTGTAATGTTTTGAGAATTGGTAACTAGTTATTGGAGAAACAAATGGATGAAGCCCTGATATTATTCAAATGATTACTCCAAGATCTTAGCAGAAGATGACCAGGATCTAGGTTGCGCAAAAGGAGTACAACATTTTTTTGATACTGGGGATTACGCACCTAAAATGTTGATTACAATATTGCGGTCCCAAACTAGCAATGAACTAGTCAGAGAAGTAGTGGACAAATTACTAAAGAGCGGAATGATTGTGCCCTCAAAAAGCCTTTGGTCCAGCCCAGTTTTAATTGTGAAGAAAAAATATGGCAGCAATAACGTTGTAATTGCTTATTGTCACCTCAATATCATTACAAAGAAGGATTCATACCCATTGCCCAGAATTGGCAGGCTTTGGACTGTCAAGGAGGTGCAAAGTACTTTACCTCAATGAATCTTATCTCCAGATACTGGAAGATCAATTTGCCTAGAGAGGAACAGGAGAAGTGCACGATTATCACAGTGCAAGATCTATTTCAACCAACGCGCATGCCACAAAGGCTGTGCAATGCGTCAGTGACCTTTCAGCGTTCAAAGTAATACCATTTTGGGGATTATATATTACTTTGTGCTGGTGTACAAGATGATATTAATGTCTTCTTGCAGATGTTTTTAAACACCTGGAGCACCTTAAACAAGTGTTCAAATGATTGTTAAAAACAAATCTGAAGATAAAGCCTCAAATATGCCAATTCTTTAAAGAACAGTTGGAATATTTAATTCTCATCATTGACCCTAAAGGCTTGAAGGATCAAGCTCAAAAGGTGGATGCAATAAACAACATGCAAGATCTGATGAGTATGAGAGATAATTAAGTATTTTTAGGCATGGTTGGATACTATAAAAGATATATTGAAGGGTTTGCAATAATTGCTGAACTCTTATTTCACTTTCTGTAAGATTGAGTTCTTTTTTGTTGGGAATCCCAATGCCAGCAGGACTTTGAGGCTTTGAAGACTAAGCTGAGCACGGCGCCTGTCCTCAGATATCCAGATTTTAGCAAGCAATTTATTGTACAAACTGACGCCTCATTAACCACGTATGGGGCGTGTTATCACAGATCAGGTATGATGGGGAGAAGCATCTTGTCGCTTATTGCAGAAGAGCGCTAATTCAGCATGAGCATATTTATACTATGACCGATTGTAAGTGTTTGGTCATGATCTACGCTCGTTAACAATTTTGGGTGTAATTTATGGCACAAAGTTTCAAGTAGTGACAGATCACAGCTCATTACGTTGGCTCCACAACTTAAAGGAGCCTGAGAGTCGTTTAGCCCGCTAGGCTCTTAAATTACAGGCGTATAACTATGAAATTATTCTTATAGTTGGAGCGGCCCACCATAATGTGAACAGACTATTATAGCTTCCGATTGTGGCCATTTTGAGCAACTTAGCTGATGAGCTCTATGAAATAATGATTAATTGGAAGTATGAGGATGAGCCGCCTGAAGTAAAAAAGGCTATTGAGAAAGAATTAACAGTCATTGAGTATCAGGATGGGGTCTTAAACAAGATTAAGCCTGTTAGACAGCAAAGAATTTTTCTAAAGCTTCTGAACGGATGTATATAATTACCAAGCCATAAGGACGTCAGACATGGAGGATTGGCAAAGGTGCTGAAATAATTTGATCCAATTACTACTGGGATTCCGTGTTATTCAATATTTAAAGTGTATTCAAAAAACCTTATTCCTATCAATATGAAAATTCTATAAAATCAGATGTAAAATATCAATTAATCAAACCTAACTGGGCCTTAAATCTTTATCAATTGATGTTTCCAGCCCCTTGTCCATGAGTATCCTGTGCAACACATACATATTTGTTGATGTTGAACATCTGACAAAAGGGGTGGAAGTGAAAGAAATATAATGTTAGGGCCTTTACAACTGTAAAGTTCATCATGGATAAATTATCTACAATCACGGATGTCCTTAGAAGATCCTGACGGACAATGACTAATTATACTGCATAGATGGCGAAACGCTTAAATGAGTTGGTGTCAATCAAAGGAGTGTTGTAAAACCATACCATCCTGAGACTAATGGTATGATAGAACGATTGAATGGCACCCTAGTTGGTATATTTTGCAAAAATGCTGCTGTGGAGCCATCACAATAGGCTACCTTCATTAATGCTACAGTGTTTGCGTACAACATCAGACATCATAGCAGTACTGGACACTCTCCGTTTCAACTTTTGTATAGTAGACATCCAGCTCTACCTCCGTTGTTATATTCAGCGCTCAATCCATCTGAGTAAGTTTGTCCTATGAGAAGGTTGAACAACTAGCGAAAGATTAATCCAGTTGCAGCCAAAAGTTTATCAAAACTTTATTAGCCAAAAAAGAAGTCAGAAGAGTTAAGCTGGCTTTAATTGTGTTTTAGTATTACAGTTCCAGGAAGGAGACTTAGTAGTATAAAGTGACACTCATATCGGGATTGTGCACACAAGTTGGCCTCAGTTTGGAAAGGTCCTTATATTGTATTTAAGAAATCGTGTGAAGACATATACACTATTAAGAACCAAGAAGTTAGGCTGTAATTGATTTCATGCTAAACTCTTCATATATATTGTATGTAATAAAAAGGACAAAAGACAAAATGAAAAAAATAAGAAAAAGATATAATAAAAATAATGAGAATATAAACATGAAAAAAGTTAACAATTAAGAAATAGCAGCTTTAAATATGATTTTATGAAGTTTTGTCGTCATTGGAGCTGAATGCCCTTTTTTGGGAAAAGTATAGTGAAATTGCATGGGTATAGCCTGAAGAAAAGTGACTGAGGGAGATATGTGATTTCCATACTGGTCCCAACTATTGAGACCCTGCAAAGATTTTCTAAACCTAAGAGGACTTGACCACCAGGCGCGTTGGCCTGGCTGACTAAGGAAGGGCCATTGAATCATGTTTGGCTATTGGAATGGACTTTGTATCAGGCAAGAGGTCACACTCAGGGGAGAAAGCCCTGAGAAAGATATAATTGGTGAAAAGGCTTATCAAGACAAGGATAAACTGGGGGATGAAACACTTTTGCTTAAACATTACTGAGTGAGCTTTATCTAACACTCTATATATGTCAGTCATGGTCTTCATAGGAAAGATTGCTGGCAGGATGCGAACACAAGTGCCAAGTAGAGCCACCTGGGGAATATAGCCCTCAGGAAGCTCTTTTGACAGGCTTTTACAAAGAGCATAGTATATCAAAAAGGATATGACAATCTTTTATAGCAAAATTCCGAGACAAAATGAAACTTGCAAGTTGGTGTGAACTGTCATTGGAGCACATCAGAGCCTAGTGATTGAGTGAGCAAAGAGTAGAGCCTGGGTGGCTTCAAAAGATCAAAAGTAGCAATACTGGACTCAGATGAAAGTGTAGAAGCTATTTAGACTTCTAAGAGTTCAGACATCGAGTCAATAGCAAAACCTAAAGTAGCTACACAGCCTGCGCAAAGGTAAGAAATTATAAATATGAGGGAAGACTTGAAGCAGTGAAAAAAGAAAGTCAGGAAGAATATCACTATCTGGAGAACTGATTTTAATTTAAAATTCTTTATGTTAAGAGGCCATGAGCCACAAAGATTTAATGATGCAGTTAAAGGAGAATCATGTTAAATCTATTGGGAAGCTCGCTGGAAGAAACTCAAACCCAAGGGGACTGACTTGGGCTTGCTGAGTTCTGATAGATTCACATCTTGCCTGGAAGAACAATCATATAATAACCTTTAAAACATAACCAGTTGAACTGACCCAAGATATTGAAGGCACAACGCCTAAATTGACCATAACGCGCCACATGGAAGAACTGAGCCTTTTAAGACACTTCTATACTGGGTAGAATGGCTACTGAGGTAGCAATCATACTTTGAGATTTGCGAGAATTTGGACATCATGATCAAGAAGGAAAGATATCTGCTTATATTCAGTTAAGGCGGGAAGAGTTTAGAATGGTTGACTGAACCTGAATTGTCAGGTAGATTTGATTTAGAAATAATAATGTAAGCTTACATCTAATTTCTTGTATCTTATCTCAAACATATCAACAATTAAGTGCTGAAAATAAATTAGGTAAAAAAAGTTTAGGATTTGTGGCCTAGCAGTTACACTTAAACATAATTGACTTGATGACCTGGGATTGGGGGCATTGTTGGTCAATTCAAAATTAATTTTTATGTCAATTGAGTTATGATAGAATTATTACTGATTAGTAGTAAAAATTGCCTTTGTATGTGCTACCGTTGCCCAAGAGGAGTGATGGTTTGGCTATTTTCAGATTCATCAGAGAAATGCTGTCTTGAATTAATTGTGTCAGTAAGACACTATACATGAGGCCGAGATGGATTACAGTGGAACGCCTAATATCTTTAGACCCTCTAAAAATCTTCAGTGTGAACCAATGGTTAATTGGCGATGTGAGGCGAGTTGTCATGGGAAAGGTTTGGTTTTCAATGAACCTTATAATTTCTCTCTAATTTTAAACAACTAAAAACAACCTTTTAGCAGAATAATATCTTTGTAGTTTGCAATATACAAGCTCTTTACAATTAATATTTCTTTGTTGTATTAAGTCAGGAACTAATTTGTGATCAGGAAGATCATGGCAGGAAGCCATTATACAAAGAAATTGACAGGAGAGTACAACCTCTAGTCTTATCTTTAAGGACTTTATATCTTAACAACTATCACTATCTTGTCTATTATTCTCATACAATAGGCGCTTGTAACTCCAACTTTAATCCCAGATGAAGAGCCAAATCATCTAAAGTAGTCCAAAACTTCAACACTCATCTCAAGCCCATATATATAATTGGGGGCAAATTAGCCCATCGGCCATAAAGCAATTCAAAAGGAATTATAATTAATGAATTATTTAAATTGAAGTGAAAGTTGCCACCAATGATTATGTTACCCATTTGGAAGGTGTTTCAGAGAAAACTTCTTCAAATTTGCAGCTTGAGTACCATTTACTATCTCTACTATCCCATTGGGCTCTGGATGGTAGGGCGCTATCAGTACTCTTCATATCCCATTAACTCATTTAACTTCAGAATCATATTCATGGTAAAGTTGCTATTGTTATCTGTTAAATAACCTGAGGGCAGCCATGCTGGTAAATCAACTTCTCTTTTTGAATCTAGCAGTGCTGATGGCATCCACTTCAGCTATAGCACGCGTCTCACCTAACAAGTCAGGTGATCAATTGCTACAATGCCATATTAACTTTTCTCATTACTTGTGGTCAATTTTCCTACTACATTAATGAATAACCTATGCCACGTGAACCCAGGCTTCACTAGTTGGAAGATAGCGGCTTTCTTAAAGGGCTTTTGTGATTAATATTTGTCATGAAGTTGATATGACTAGAAAATATGCTACCCATACTGGTGGATTGGAGGGGTAATTGAGATGAGTCTTAAGATTTATGGAAAAGGGTATACGAATTATGATTGACCAAAATGATGACATTAGGCAAATTGAGGGGATTTACGCCAAGATCCAATATAAATGAGAGCTTCTAGAAAAGGGAGATGAATAGA